>VZSV01000145.1:1130149-1144250 GCA_013398735.1 Nothocercus julius
CCTGCGGCGCCCCGCGCTGCGCCGCGGCGGCTGCGGAGCCGAGCGAGACCCCTCCTTTCCCCCTCTGGTCGCAGCGTGCTTGGGGGCGGAAGGGACCTCTAGAGATCATCTGGTCCAACCCCCCTCCTCAGGCAGGGACGCCCCGAGCACGCGGCACTTTTTTAGTTACTTACTTATTCATTGCAGGAATGCAAGTGCATTTTACAGCTCCGCTTAGCAGGAGTGTTCAATGCAGGCTCTGGAAATATGCCTCGACAAGTCAATGGAATAGGCATCACTGCCCTACTGCTGTGTCCGACTTCTGCTGCGAAAGTGTAAGTCCGGTGCACAGGAAGGGGGTTTTCCATGGAGAACACGCAGCGCCCTCAGAGCTGCCCTTGGTTGGGACACAGCAGCCCCTTCGTTCTCTCCTGCTGTAGTGAACACAGCCCAGAGAGCAGCCTGCTTGCCCCGAGACTGGTACCTTCAAGCTGTGATTTGCTGAATGAAGCAAACAGCAAATAAACATGTTTATTTTCAAGAGAGTGGACAGGCCTGGTCTTCAGGTTCAGTTGTTTTGATCTGCTTTAGCTCTTTTCAGTCTAATGTGTCTCAAGCCTCAGTTTCACTAATGCCAAGGAATATGTCAAACTGTAAAGCTTTAAAGTCATATCTTCCTCTGTGGCTGCTGTTATCAGCTTATCAGGCACTGCCCATAAGGGTTTTTTTGGAGGTAACTGTACTTGATAATTGTTCCACTTGTAGTCATCTGACAGCCATATGAGAAGCCACAGATGCCTGTGGATAGTTACTTTAAGTAGAACAGTGAATGCAGAGTGTCCCTTAAGGATGGGCATCGCCTGCTGAAAAGTTACTTGCTTCGAGGAATGCAAGGCATGCATTCCTTGGAGGGAGTCATTACTAAAGTACCACTTAAATTAAGAAAAGTCTGCCCGTTCACGCTGCTGGGGACAGTCAGGATCTCATCCAGCTTGGGGAAGGAAAGCTCGAAGATTTCTTGGTACTACCAGTCCTTGACACTCCTTTATCTGCTGGTAAAATGAGTTTTTTAATCATCTGGCATACCAAGTAACCCCTCAGACTTGCCCCTTCCTTCCTGCAGCTCTTCCATTCTGCCCGTTCCTTGCCTGCAGAGGTGTGCAGTAGTCCATGGAAGACCTCTCTGTCTGTCCTCACCGTTACTGTGGCCTTTCGACTCACAGCTATTGTAAAATGACTGGTGTTTTTTTCTCAGTCTGCACCTCGCAGTGCCTGTATTATCAGCAGCATTGTCTCCGACTTACCCGTTTGTTGCAGCAGCACAAGATACTTGTGTATCTTACAGTCTTGCATATCTTGCAATCAGATCATGGACTGTGGACATCCCTAGACACAGGTCCTAACCCTGCCTACCGCTACCAAAGGCATCACTGCCCAACTTCATTAATGTCAGCAGTTGCCTCAAAGGACTCGATAGCTGATATTTGTTCTGCTTCCAGTCTGTAAAAATATCTGTAGAGGAATTTCAGCCTTAGTCTCATTTTCAGAGCTCTAAGAAGCACACTTAAACTGTAAGTTCTCTGGCATATGCCAGAGTCCTGGCCACACCAACAAAAGTAGTTCGCTTAGGGGAAAGGTCTTGAAGGGAAACTACTTATGTAAATTGAGGAAGTAATACACATAGTTTTTGTGCTTGGTGGAGTGTAAACAGAGAAATGGAGAGCGAGGTTTCTTTGTTTTGCTGCAGCTGATAGCTAGTTGTGTGCTTGGCAGAATTAATAAATGAGATCAGCAAGTAAACAGAAAATTAATAAAAGGAAAGTTCAAAGGAGTATCTAACAATCTGTAAGTTAGATGTTTTTGTGCCTATGTGCCATGCTGAGAAAGAGGAGAGAACATTTCATAGAAATTAGCAGGATCAGGGATCTCGTGGCCTGCTACAGGAGAGAGGCTCATGAGGGAGAAAGGACTGTGGACTGAGAGGGGAAATCATTTAGTGAGTCCCTCTTACAACCGAAAGGACCCCCAGCTAGTTACGTTATAGGGGATAGCAACTCGGGGATTCACTGTGCTGTTCCCTAATGCAATGTTGTGGTGGGCATAACTGCAACTCCAAAGCTGAATGGCTTCTAGCTTGTGTTACTGTTAGCCTTATGTATGACGAGACCGGTTTCTGGAAATGTTCATGTAAAGAATACTGCTGAGCAAAGATCTCAGGTCCAGGAAAATTTGTTATATGGTAAAGAAGTTGCTGTACTCTCAGAATCTGAATGCAAGGAAAAGCAAAGTTAAAAACAGAATGTAAGCAGCAAAGAGCATGGATTGGATTTTTGGAGCTCAGATATAAATAGCCCATGTAAACTAAATTAACATTTACAAAATACGCGTATTTGGTTAACCTGTTCATCCTGAGTCATTCAGACATAACTGTATTAGAGAATTCCCATTTAAGAGGTACTTAGGTCTGCTAAGGATCAGCATAATCCTGCCTTCATTAGAAATCTGGGGAATATTTAGAGTTTGTCACAGCCTCTTCTGCCACAGTGGTCACCAGCCATTAGTATTTACAGGCCTCCCCCTGGTGGATAAACTGCTGTTCTGTACTCAGCGTTGTAATGGCCCAGATAACTAGAAACTGGTTCTTGTTTTTTCAAGGTTTACTAGCATGTATCAGAAAATAATAATAAAAATAAAGACCAAAAAAAAAAAGGCTTTGCCTGAGTTTGAACTGAGTTTGCCCAATAGCTGGCACATTACAGAGTCTATGAGAGAAACAAATGAAAAGGAAATTTGAAAACTATCTTTCATGAGTAAAACTATCTTTTAATGAGTGCTAGCAGAATATGCCACATGTAGAGACAGAAGTTTTGTCTGTTTTCTGTTTGTACTGCAATCAATTTAACAATATCAGTGCTCTATCACTAATCATCCTTCCAAAATATTTTATCCCCTTGAGGAAATGGGTGTGTAGCTGATAGGATGGACCTGTTTCTTTCCTCAGCACACTGAAATCTCCAGGAGGGCAGCTGACTAGGAAGGAAAGAGAAACAAATGTCTGGAAGTGTCTGTTCTTCTGGCTTTCCCTCTGGGAGCAGCATTGACCTGAGAACTACCCCGTGGGGAGAGGAAAAGCAACTTTAGAAGAGCATTTTTAGCCATACGAAGGGCTTTTGGATCAGGTTGGGAGTACGCTGCCCCACACTTTGGGAAGCTTAGATGGCTGGTTGAGCCTCTTGACAAGTGAAGAAAGAGCTGGAAGAAGCTGCAGCGGGGGCTCCTTCTCCCTCTCTTGGGAGCTGCTTCCAAGCTGAGGCTCTCACTGCTCCATTGCACCCTCAGGGGCACCCAGTTTTGTACCTCAGGTTTTCACAAGCCACATATTCCACATGCCTTGATTCACTGCTTGCACTAACATTATTTGTTTGCTGTGTATGAAATCTACCGTGCGCTTGTCAGTTGTGCCAGCAGGACTGGCGGAGGTGAGACAGAACGTTCCTGGACTAATAGTTTTATTGGCCATGTCTTTGATCGCTGCACACATCTACACACTTACTTAATGCTGCAAACAAATGAGACTCCCTAGACTCCTAGACAGCACAAAATGCCCATGTTATTTTACTGGAGAATATTACTGTGCTGAGCTTTGAAGTAGACATGAAGTCAAGACAAATCTTCACCTGCACAATATAACTTTCAGAAAGAAGAATATGTATAAAACCACGCTTGGAGGTATACTCATGAATAAACAATTACTTTCAAGGGCTTTTTTTTTATATAAACGGAGTCTAGCTGTAAGGAAATCAAAGCAGAGAGTATTAGTTTACATAATCCTGAAAAAAAAAAAAGAGGAAGCATTTACAAAAAGTCTCCTGAGCAGAGGGAATGAATCCTCCTCATAACCATTTTCCCTTAATTTCCTGGCTGATGGAATATATGATGATACAGTGCAATGGAAAAACATCCCATCTCTAGTAGTGGCTTTGGCTCATGTTCACTGGTGAATTTGGATAGGGTGCTGAAGGGGTAACTGCTTATACTTATAAAATCTGTCTTCTGCAGCATCCTACCCTACAACAGGGCTGCAGAAAGAAGCATCCCCACTATGCTGCAGTCTACACCCTGCCCATTAGAGGAAAGTGCCACTGATTCCCTTTTGAACTGGAACACTGCACTGTAGTCTGCAGCTTGTCCTCAGACACAAACTTCTCCAGCCATCCCTGCTGTGGGGTCAATAGTGCCTGATAGGGCCGAGATGCCGGTAACGCCGGCTGCTGCTTCACTCAGGACTCCATCTCTGATGCTTCTGAGGGGCACTGAGACCTGGATATTGCCTAAAATCTGGTGTTCATGCAGCACTGGGGGCTGCATGCAGCACTGCTGTTCATGCAGCTCTTCCCAAACTTAACACTGAAACACAAGATTGCATTATGTTTATCTTGGTTTGCAGAACTGCCGTTACTGTAAGTGGTGACTTTAAATGGTGATAGCGTTCATCATTTTTTTTCTAAAACAAGGCTGTTGTATATAGAAAACTTGTTTCCAACCTTTTACTGTGTGGGGTTTTTTTTCCTTCTTTTTTATTTTTTAACCCAAGCAAGGCTATTTTCCTTGCCTGGTGGTTATATTTCTAAACAGTTCAGGACACTGCAGAAATAGACTTTTTGTTGTTGTTGTTCCCAGTTGCATATTATAAGTTTTTTCATATCTCTTATCTTCTCATATTCAATTTTCTTTTTTGGCTGAACATGATCTATTCCCTGTGCTTTAGTGGTATAAATATCGTGTCTATTTGAACAGTTACAAACTGTGCAAAGCACAAAGCCAGCAGATCTGATTTCCAGAGGGTTATCCTGGTGTGGAAAGATCCTTGCAGCATTAGGACAGCACAGCCCTCCTTCTGTTCCCATTCTGTGTAAGGAAAGTGGCCTGGCAGTTAGCAGGAAGAGATCAGTTCCATTCTTCAGCAACCCCAAGTTACTAAAATAATTGTCTTGGAAGCTGAGTGTGCCAGAGACAAAGAGCAACTCAGCTGCTCTGGTCTCTCCTTCCATCCCACAAAACCTTTTGAGGCTTCTTAATTTTTGGTGATCTTCACCTAGAAGGAAAAAAAGATCTTCTTAGATGTGTGTGAAAAACTTAGAATGTCGTCTTGGAATAACTGTAATTATGGCGGGCTCTGGGATTGTGGTTGAAGTCTCTCTTGCCTCAGTCAAAGACTTCAACCTTTATTTCTTACAGTGCAGTTGAGCTCTGTGTCACCAGACCATTGCTGGAGCATTTTTTGCCTTTTTTTCCCTCCTGAAAACTCTCCTGTCAAAGCTAATAGCCCTACAAAAAGTTTGGTTTCCATAAATGAGCAAGTTCTGCTGTGAAACCATTTTTTTTTGAAAATTCCTTAGAGTATTTTAAGTCGTTTTTTTCATTTCTTGGTCCCAAAGGAAAAGTGTTTGTGCGATCCTGCTACCTGTCTGCCAGGAAGCTTTCCCAGGAAGCTTTGACTCCATGGCCACCTTCACATAAATTTGAGCAAGAAGCAGCATTTGCAAAAGCAACTGCATTCCTATACATTCCATGGAAATCAAGAGCTAGGCAGAGGAGAGAGAGCTCTATGAGCATCTCCCAGGAAGGAAAGAGTAAATCCCAATCTGTCCCAGGTGTGGGCTAATCAGCACGGGCATAGCCCTACCAACAATATATTGATTTTGCTCAGTAGAGACATAAACAGGAGCTTGAGAGAGGAAGAGAGATTAGAAGCGACAAAATAATCCATCCCTTGCTAAGGTTGGGCATGGTCATGTTTTCAATATTCATGATGTATTTAATATTCATGATGTTCGTAGAGGTTGTCTCCCATTAAAAGGTGAGTGTGTTCTGCTTGTATGTGTTTGATGAGTTCTTTTCAAGGTATCAAAACATGCTGACAGATACATGCAGAAGGCCAGCTCCATATCTGTATTTGCTGAAATTCATGCTGCATTAGATATAATTTTAGCTGTTGAAAATTATATATATGAAGGGCTTCACCCTCCACTGCTTTCATCAATGCGAGCAGAATCAGGTTCTGAGACTAGAGTCCTATAAATTGTACCATATGTTTTTAGCTCCAGGTCTTCACAGGCAGTAGAGCTCAATCCAGGAACAACTTCCAGGAGAGGGAACTGAGTACACAGAGTTTGCAGTAATACCAGCAGGCCATAAGGAATAGTGCAAGGTGCTGAGCATTATAAGTGCTAGCAAAGTAAGAAAGAGTTTAAAAGGCCAAATCTTGCAGGGCTGGGTAAGCTCTCTGTGATGCCAGGCTTTCATAGAGCCCAAGTTCTCCTGTACTGAATACACTTATTTTGGGATATTGTAATCTAGTCTATGCATGTTATCTAGTTTTCTTCCTTCTATAACATGAAAGCAGCTGGAAGACTTCCCAAAAGAGCCTACGTGAAGAGAATTTCAGGTTGCAGGCTTACACGCTCACTTGTGGAAGAGTATCAAGGTGAAGTTTGCGCAGGATCCCTCTCCTGTTTTTATCATATGCAGTTTTTTATGTATAGTATTTCTAAAATAATTCAGTATGGTACTGAGGAATTCTTACAGTTCAGTCGAGTGCTTCCCTGTAGGAGTTAAGAAGGTGACTACAGGAGTCTGTTGTAAAAGTTCAGTCTTTATTCACTGTAAGCCCACTAGATAGCACTGCAGTGAGATGGCAGGACTTCAAATAGGCCTAAATGCAGAAAAATATAACTGTCCATGGACAACTATAGTTCCATCTTTCTTTGACTTTTGCCTCTTAGCTGTGACAGTGCTACTGTGTCTGCTTTGGAAGTATCCCAAAAAAATGCCAGCAACTTAACTGGGCTTATATATCATTTGCACTATTCCACTATTGCATAGAAGCAAATCTTCTCTTTTTGCCTGTCCAGCATGGAAGTCTTACAAAAAATATCTTTGCAAGAGTTTTTGTTGCATAATTGGTGAGATGGGAACATAACCCCCAGTAGGGCAGTAGTGCAGTTATAGCACAGTGTATAACAGGAAGTTACACTTTAACTGCACAGTTAAAGAGACTATAAGGAAGACACAGGAACATAGTGCAGAGTTTTCATTTGTCATAATTTGTCATAATTAATAAAAACATTGATTGTTATGTGCAATAGAAAGACACATAATATTTTTTCTAAGTCTTATGGTAGAAGTTTGGGATAACATTCAGTTCTGAACAGGCAAATAAAGGCATATTACAGTGCTGTATCGTGATTGATTCTATAATCATGGTAAAAATGGTAAAAATAAAAGCTTAGGATAATTTTGATAAGGATATTTAAGCAAAATATTATGCAGATTGTGTGTTGGGAGATTTTCAAGGGATTGAGGTCCTGTGAGGGCAGTGAGGCAACTGTGAGTTTTATAGTTGTGTTTGGAAGAATGATACAACAGTTGTCAGCATGTCTGGCAAGAAACTAAAATCCTGTACCCTCATATTCAGTGATCTACATCCAAGTTCTGATTAAAAGAGTGCGTTGGAATTGGCTCATCTTGTTAAGAGTCCTGTGTAGCTGCACATTGACCAAATTGTTTGGATATTGTCCATCTTCCATTCCCTGCACACGGATCTTTAGTTACATTTGGGCAGATAATACCGAGAATCGAGCAGATATGTTCTGGTAGGAATTTTTCAGGAAATCATATTCTCCAGATTATTTTTGCTTGTTTGAAAAAGACAAATGAAGGCAGTACAAACATTCTCATATTTGAAAGCAACTCCATTTAAGACAGAGATATGGTCTTCAAGGTTTTTTTTTTTTTTGTTAGCTTTAGGAAAGCAAAACTACACCAGCCTATTGATATATTTAGCTCACTGATTTTGTCAGATCACTTTTTGCTCCTGATAGCCCTGTGGGATCCCAGCCAGTGTCTTTTCAGTTTAGACTGTGATCAAATAGCAGCAATGTGGCGTAACAAAAGGTTTTATTTTATTTTTTCAGATGCGCAGGTGTTTTCTTGTTGTGATGACCTCAGAGTTGACAAACAGATGACAAATTCTGGATGGCATTTGAACTAAACTTCCAGTAAGCTGGCAACATCTTTACGTTTATTTTTGGTGGAATGACCTTTAGATGTGTAAAAGCTCTAGATGCTTCCTGATTAAGTTATACTTCCGCATGAGAAACACTTTTCAGCTCTGAGGAATTTTGCAGGCACAATTAACAGAGATTATCTCCTATTTTCTCAACAGACTCCTGCTAGAATTGCAAGTTATTTGTGAGGAAAGACAAGCTGAAACATAAAGCTGAAATGTAACTTTATTTTTTCTTAGTTGCAGCTCCTAGTGCTGTCTGTCATTACAACCAGATGTTTAGAAAAGTTGATGGGTTTGATAATCATGAAATAACAATTGATTCTTCTGGTTTGAACTTCTTCTTCTTAGAAAAATGCAACTGATGTTAAAATAAGAGAGTAGTTCAGTGCAGCAAAGCGAACATTCCCTTTGTTTTCTTCCATTTTAAATAATTTGTGTTTCTTTCCCCTTAAGCTGATTAACAGTATTGTATAACTTACATTTTGCAGCTGCCATCCTGCCCTAACTCTGATTTGCTACATCTGCTGTGAGGAAAGCTGCTTGTCTATGTGTATGCCTATCAATTCAAAAATTCAAATACCTCAGGCTACTAACCCTCCATCCTTGAAAACATCAGCCTTAAATCTAAGTCAGATAAAAATTTAGATGGAGCATTATAACTTGGGGGGGAAAAAATCAAGAGAAAAAAAGCAAGAGTTGGGAAGTAGTTTCTCAGGACATGATTTAATGGCAGAGTTCTTCCCTAGTTTTGCTCCATAATTCTGTGCTAAGCTCTAGTTAACTCCTCAGGAGTCTGTCCAAACAAGGGCTGAGTTGAGACCTCAGAAATTTGCCCCAGGTGTTTCCATTACACATCTGAGAGCTCCCATATTTGAAGAGTTAATTTTAAGTGTCACTGCACCTGCTGTTCTTTGGAAGGATAATTTGCTTGGTAAAGGAAGACAAATTAAAATAATTACATTTAAGAGAGCTTGAGTGTCTGACACTAACTTTCTTGCCTTTGAAGTGAGGAGGAAGGAAGGAAAGGAAAGCCTGTCCTAAGCCTTGTGTCCTTCCCCTGGTTCTCCCCAGAGCTCTGCAGCGGTCCTGCTGTGTCCTGCAGCGTCGCTGCTGTCCCATGCTGGCACGTGGGGCCAGGCCCTCCAGGTGCCTTCACTGACGGGACCCACGGAAATTGGCTGCGCTCCATGTTCCTCCCCTCTCCTCCTGCGCTGGGGGAAAGCAGAGCTTCTAGAGTGCTCACATTCTGTCTCTGCTTTTTAAGTAGAACGATACATTTCAGTCAATGTGGTGCTCTGGGCACAGACATGTTGAGGAAGTTACTTGTCATCCTTTGGTTTCAGCACATCTGATTGCTTCATGTTCTGGAGGATTTCATGTTGCCACCCCACAGTCAGGTCCTGGTTCTTTTTAGATGTGTTTTTTTGATGTATTAGCTTTTTTTTGATGTGTTTGAGTGTTGTTTTCATGTAGCAATCTGTGTGACACAAAAGTTCTAAGAGGATTGGAAAGACTATTTTCTTCAGAAAAAAAATCCATCCTTGAAGGTCAGTGGTCTGTTGTCAAAATCCACATTTCTGTAGAGGTCTATTAAGCTCCCAAATCAAGGTTCAGTTTTTAAACTTAGCTTATCTCTTTTACCTCCTTATCCTCTTCAACAGTATAGTTCCACGACATAGATCTAATCATGCCTTACTTTTTGGAACAGTGCACATGCAGTCTGCAGTTGAACATCTCCTATATAAATGCTGTTTAGGCAATCACTGGTATAGGTGTCTCCTTTTCTCGTAAAACTTGCTTACATCCCTTAAGGATAATGAAATGCTCTTCAGTTAATTAGTAAAATAGTAGGATGTTGGCTAGAAATAAACATTTTAAAATCTGTTGGGCTGAGTAACTTCTATGCAAGAGTCTTCAAGGAATGGGCTAAAGGATCACATCTCACTAAGACCCATAATAAAATCTGGAATAGTAGGAAATCAAAAAAAAAAAAAAAAAAAGGATTAAACATGAATATTGTGTCAATATTCAAAAAAAAATGGTGATTTATGTAACTTCAGGTGTCATCACCAGGTAACGTGAGTCTGTTATCAGTTCTAAATAAATTAACAAAAAGGCCACTCTAGGATTCAGTGGCCAAAAATAGTTACTTGGAACGTACATCTGGTCAATAGACCTCTTTTCTTTAAGGACATTGCGCTTTTGGTTGATAAAGATAACTGCACAGACAGAATGAACTCTTGTACTTAATGAATTATTATCTTCATTTAATACTGAATGATGCAATTTAGCAAATTAGAGCTATGGAAAGTCACTGAAGTACCTACCAAACAGATTAAGACATGCTAATTAACAAATCCCCTAAAGTAATTGTTCATGGGAAAATATAATTGAATAACATTATTTCCAGAGAAGTTCTCTTGGGATCAGTACCATTCCTAATGCTATCCAACATTTTGAATACTGCAAATCTGCCTGTAAATCCCCTAGAAAGACATAGTTTTCTATATGGACTTTGGTAAGTTTTTTAAATCAGTTGGCAATTGTCTTAAAAAGTGCTTTTCTCCTTGGATGAGCAAAATGTCCAGTCACTTTCTTAACCTTGTCCTCAGCTTTGGTGAAGGTTTCCTGAACTATACTGGATTGGTGTAAGGAATTGATGCCAGGTGCCTCACTAGTTGTGTTGGATGGAAAGGTACCATGTGCTCTAGGAAACTTAAGCAATTTTATGCTGATTCTTTTGGAGTTGTTTTTCACAAATAATCTTCATTATCAGCTCTTTGTGCCTTTCCTAAATGATCTCAAAGGACCAGCAAAGTAATAAGTGCTGTAGAGTTTGCTCCTGGGGATGTCTAAGTTCATTGCCGAGAATTCTCATTATTTTTTGTTGTCCCTCAAGTTAAAATTTTATAAACATGTGAATACAAAGTGGCCACACACAAATTTAGGCCAGAATACTTTATTAGTAGAATGTAAACTAAATTAATATAGTTCAATGCATTTCAGAGTAGGATGAACTGATGTAGCTTCCTCTGATGACAAATAAACTTCATTCACAAGTTCTGCATTTACGGCCTTGGAAAGAATTAAGATATGTCTTTTTAAAACAAATGGATGCAAGGGTTCTCTCAGTTTCTCATTATTCCTTAATAATAACTGGATTAATTCACCTTTTTGTGTTTGTGCGTTTTTTTTTTGTTTTTTTTTTCCCTGGGAGCTTCTGCAAGATCCCATGAATGTTGTTGAGCTTTAACGTCTTTCAACATCTTTAACATCTTTCACCCAGTCTTTCAATCCAACAGTGATTCTTTAATTTATCACCTGAACTAATACATTCAAATATGATCTCTTACAAATAGTATTTGCGAAATTCCTGATTTTTAAAATAAAAACATTAATCTCACATTTGATTTTTCAGGCTACAACACTCTCTATAACAGGAGGGGCTTTATGTTTTTTCTTCTTTACACTTTGTTATATTTTTCTGTGGGTTTTTAAGACAGTTGCTTTTCTTCAATCTCAAATTGATTTTGGCTGAACATCCAGAAGAATAACAGCTTTCTTCATTTTTTTTGGCAGAAAGGTAGACTCAAACAAACTTTGGGAGCAGTTATTTTTCCAATTGAAGTGGTCTGATTTGGCACAAACACATCAATTTAACAGGCTTTAGTTAAGGTGATTTCTGCTAATCTTTTATGTGCCTCTTACTACCCTGAATAAATCTTACATCTTTCTCCTTTGAACAGCATTAAAATAGTCACTGTTCTCTGTCCTGTGCCAGACTAATGCAATATTGGTAATTAAGCTCAGGAAATAATTTTTCCTGAAAGTTTAAAAAATGTTTTTTATTGCTGCATTCAACAAAAATAGGTGAAATGCCAGGGCCTCAGCAGTTGATGACAGTGATGCATGTTATTGATGCTAGTTAATAATGGTCAGTATAAAACCATTCCTGTGTCATGCAGCAGCTCATGGGTTATGCTGTTTCACTCCCATTTCTTGTATTAATGAACCCCGAGACTAATGTAACAGGCGGAGTATGCTTGTGGTTAACTGACAAAAACCCAAATAGCCCATCGCAATAAATGTATAATTTCACTTATTGATACAAATATTGTTTTCTACGTCTTCTGATGTGACCTTTTTCACCTGATGAATGAACTATTTTTACAGAGGTTCTGTGTCAAGGAAAAAAAAAAAAAGTGGGGGGCAAGGAAGCTATCCTGGATTAGGAAAAAAAAAAAAAAAAAAACAGAGAAAAACAATGTTCAGGGGTAGGAAATGAGGGAGGTTAAACTTAAAGCTCTAGTACCACGCAAGACACCCGGAATTTACCTGTGGCCTACAACAGTAAGAGTGACACTGGAATTCAATCCCCGCTTCTGGTATCTACCATCTCTCTCCCTGCTGTTCCTGACTCCTGTCACTGCCATTGCCAGCGGTGATGGCTGATAAAGAAAAAAAAATTGATCTGTGTTGGATATGCAAGTGTTTTATAGGCAGATCTTTGGCTATTCAAGAGCTGTGAGTAGAATATGCCAGTAATTCCCTATTTATTAAATCATCTGTGTTTTAACACATTTTAAGGAGCTATTTAAACTACCTATCCAATGTATTCTTCTGAAATAGATACTGCATCGAGCTGGAATAGCTTCTTCCAGAAATATATGCCTGGCAACAGTCTTGCATGTTTAAGTTAAGGATGGGAAAACATTGCTGTGTGAACAGCCGGCATGAAAATATCTCATCTGATAAGTACATAGGCAGTTTTATTCGTGATGTTACTATTTCGGAAAAGAAAAAGTATTTAAGAGTATTTAAATATTCAATATTGAATTTCTTCCAGGATAAGAGTGTGCTATAACTATTCTGCAATAGCTACTTGTGAGCATAGTCTTATACCATTGATACAGAGCTGTTTTGATTGGTTTTCTCATAATGACAAGTCTTAATTTAGTGTGTAACTACTTAAAAATAGACTTCCCTTAAAAATCTTCCATTAAACACTTGTTTTTATAGCAGAACACTTTAATGGTGTAAGGATTTATTTATCTTTGCTCCAATCCAAGTCTGCATTGAACAGAATCTCCCAAAACCAGTATTAATTTTAAACAATGATAGTGTCACATAGCACAAATTATTCTTCAAGTATTGTCAGTTTTGACACCAGAAACATTTCAGTATTCTGAGTGAAAGAAGATTATTGGAAAACTACATGTAATCTAGTAACTGTGTTTAAACATACACCATCAAGCACAGGAGAATTAAGATATGAATGTGCGCTAAACGCTTTGTAATTGTCAGTAAACTGTGCTAACAAAGTGCTCTGACAAATACTATGGGTTGTAATTCTGAGACCAGAACGCAGTACTTTAGTATGCTAAATTTTTCAGGGTTTTAAAGCTGTGGAGAAAAAAAATTACCACAGGAAAGTCTAGAGCCTGGCCGCACGGCGTGCAAATGACTAAACTTGCGGGAGTCCCGAACGGTGTTGGGGAATAACGCTCCCAAGCTGGGCCTTGGGAAGTCACCCCTTCCCGGGCGCAAACACCAACACCGGTGCCGCCGTCGCCGTCCCGCGGCGCCCACACGCGAATCTTGGCGGGCCGCCCCGCTGGCGGCGGGCAGGAGGCCGCGCGGCACGCCGGGAGCAGTAGTTCCTGCCGCGCGCGCTCCCCGCCTGCGCGAGCGGCGTCGCCGTCGCCTCGGGACTACAACTCCCAGGGTGCCGCGGGGCCGGCGCGGCTCTCCGCCACTCTGCCCGCGCCAGGGACTCCAAGGCCCGTGGCGCTCCGCGGCGCGGCCGAGGGGAAGGGGAAGGAGGTGGCGTGCGCGGCGGGAGCGGGGCGCGGCTGCGCAGAGTGCGGCTTCCTGAGCGTCTGGTGGCGGCGGCCATTTTGTGGTGCTTCTTCCCTCCGCCGTTCGGGCTGCGCTGCCGGGAGCTGGAGAGGGGGCGAGACGGAGCGAGGGGAGCCGGGGCCCTCACCCTCACCTTCCCTCCCGCTCCGTGCGCGGCCGAGCCCCCCCGCTCCAGCGCGGCGCCCGGCGGCG
>VZSV01000145.1:1144465-1165355 GCA_013398735.1 Nothocercus julius
GCCGGGGTGAGGGGGGCCCAGCGGGACGAGCCTCGCTCTGCGCGGGCTGCGCGAGGGGCCCGAGGGCGCCGGGACGGGGACGCCCCCCGCCTCACGTGCCGGTGCCCCCGGCTTTAACCAAGTTCTTTGTCTTCTCCCTGTTTGTGTTGGGGGAAGTGAGGAGCCCTCTGGAAGGAGGCTCTTCCCCTGGAGGAGGTTCCGTTTGTTTCTGTCCTCCAGTCTTTTACAGTGTGTTTCAACAACGTTCTGTCAGGCCTGACAGAGCAAACCACTGTACCTTGGCTGTGTGTGTATACAGTGCTGAATACTGAAAATAGGGGGGTGCTGTCTATTTGTTGTTGTTGTTGTTAAAAATATGAAATTGAGGGTGTTCTCCTGCTGTTAAGTTCTTTTCAACTCTGCACTTTCTAATGGCATTTATACTGGGAGGGAGCTAGTAGGTAAGCGTAGGCATTTGGGACTGCCTGGTGCTGTTCTTGGTTATTTTTAATTAGTTCATAGATGTTCAGTTTGCAGCTGCCTAGGACCTTGCGTGCTGCATGAAGAGGGCAACGCTGAGGCTGTCCGTGCAGTGAGGCAGTCTCTACAGCACAGTGCTCGGTGTGAGGAATGACGGCCCAAGCGACGGCTCTGCTCACTTAGTTTTGGGGCAGTAGCTTCCTGAAGGGGTTTCATAGACGATTTGGGTTGAAGGCCACTTTGAGAAACAATGGAAACAGAGCAAAATATCTCTAAATTACTTTGTCATTGCCACTACCAAAATGATGACTTGGCATTTAAGGCTTTTCAAGGCAATTTGTGTTTTTTCTCTTTCCTAAGCCTGCAAAAGTTCTGTTAATCTGTTTATAGTGTAGTGTAAGTATCTACATAGTCTTTGCTCTCTCAGACGCGTAGTTTGAATAAACGTATCTTAAATGATTTTTGTTTTGTTTTGCATGTTGACTGTCCAAATGGTCTGAGTTTACTTGGCCCTGAAAGTGGAAAGTATTCTTTGGAGCGTTGCTTTAGAATGAGAGGAGGGAAAAGGGCAAAGGTACACCGTGTTTAACTCAGTTTTATTTTCATGGTTCATCTCTCTCCTCAGTTTGTCCAGAGTCTATATCCAGACCAAGTTTAAAGCGCTTTTATTGCTGGCAACAAGTTTTTGGTACTACACTGGGAGTGGGTTCTTACTAACCTTTCCAGCAATGACCTGACTTAGTCCCTGACAAGGAAAAAAATTACGTTTGTGCTAAGATGTCTGAAATATCATCTCTACGGCTGCCCAAGATGTTTTACTGCTCGCATGTGACTCCCTGTTTAATTTGTCAAACTAATAAACAGCACATACATTCACTTCCTAGTAGCTTTGTAGTAACCAAAGTTGTTTTCCTATAATTCTTTGAGGGCTTTCTTACAGAATACAGAAATCTGCTTTAGGACTTCTTACATCTTCTTCTTGTCCCTCTTGTCCCTACTCTTTTTTCTGAAGTACCTTTACATTTAGTATCACAATTTTTTATTTTTTTTTTTAAAAAGAACATTACTGTCCTGAGTAATAACTTCTCATATATGGCAGTTGTGATCTTTCATATAAACGAAAGACTTGCTGACCTCCAAGAGCAACTAATAATATTGTAAGTTGAATTCTTTTCTTCTTTTTTTTTTTTTTTTTATTTTCATGTTTTTTTTCAGGGGGGAAAAATGGTATGTGAAGAATAAATTGTTTCTGTAGCTATTTGGCCATGTGCATAAGTACTTGGCTGATAAATTAAGTGGTACTTTATGGATGTCTTTGGTATTTCATTTATTCTTTCAGGAATGAAAAGCCAAACCTGTATGTTAGGAATGTTTTTTTTTTTATTATTATATTTACAAGCAAATGCTTAAATTGTAAAAAGAAAAATCCACCTAACCAGGGGTCGTTGTACGTCTGTGCCTATCTTAATTGTGTCAGAAATACATACTGCACATGGTAGCAGTGATTATGGGGTAGTTGTGTTGTTTTCAGGCACGGTAGATGAGTCATGGAAGGCTAGGAGTTCAAAATTTTTTCAAACTTCATGTAGAAAATAGACTACTTATACTTTTATGTCTTATACTTTATAACTGGTAGGCCTTTATAGAAATGTGAAGAATAACATTCAGTATTTTCTGCCATTTTTTTTCCTTACTGTTTTTAACAATTTGCTGATAACTTCAAAAGATGGATCTTTGGGTAGTATTTCTTACATTGGCACCTAGATTTTGATCAGCACCCCTCAGATCAAATGTGATAGTGGAAATTATCAAACTAATTTTTTAGCTGGCACTAAATAAGAGCTCTAGGCTGTGGATTTTTTTCTTCTCTCTCTCTCTCTCTCTCTCTCTCTCTCTCTCTCTCTTTTTTTTTAATAGGACATTTGAAAGTTCTTCTGTTTCTTGTGGATGCTGTCAAATCTCTTTCCACTGCAAGCAGTGTCAAAATCCTGTTTTTGCTTCAAACTAGAAACTTTAAGCTATCAGAAGCTTAGTGTGTTGCCAGTGTTTTCAGCTGTTACAGTCAACTAGAAGGAAAGTTGCAAAATTGTGTGTTCTCGATGTTAATGGTATGAGAAAAGCTGTTCATGAACAGTCATGAAGGTATCTAAGTTATTACACCATTAGCTTTGCCTTGTTATATAGTAGGAGCTGTGGAATCTGGACAGAGTGCTGAAGTAAAACTCTTCCCGTTTTGAACCTGAAACTGGATTCGCTTACCTGTTGCATTTCCTTTCTGTTAAGCTCTTTTATAGAGGAATAGTGTCTGCTAGTGGAGTCTACAGAGTGGATTTTCCTTGGATCATTTTATTTCCTGTACCTTGCACTAGGCAGAGAGTTGGTACTGGAGTTTCTGATACTTTCACCTCATTGCTTACCTTATTTCTTACTGTGCTTTCTTCACTTGTAGAATCTGCCGTTTCTTGCATGTTGTCTGCATGAGTGTAAAAGCATATTTACTATCTTTACTCCAAATAGTGTGTAGGAAATCTTTTGTGGACAAAAAAGTAATGGCTGTAAATGTCCCTTTCTTCCTTACCTGTGTAGGATGCAATGAAAACCTGCTTACTTTTGCAAAGGGTGGATTTTTTTTTTTTTTTCCCCTGTTCAAGCCTGAGAATTTAATTCTAAAACCTACTTCTTGCTGATATATGCTTCTTTTCTTCCTTAGAAATTTTACAAGTTCTCTGAATTTCAAGTACAGTTTTTTTTTATTCTTTGTGTTGTCAGCAGTATTCAAAAGTATATTATATTGAAATTTATATCAGAATATAAATATCTGGTTTGGGTTTTTTTTGTATGTGCTTATTAATTGGTATTTAAGTGCTTCAAACTTGCAGAAGGGAACAAACACTATTGCCTGTATGCAAAAAGCCACAACTTTTGCTGCCCTGTCACATTAACCAAGACAACAGCCTATAAAAGTATAGTAAGTGCTTCTTCTCTGTTGGGTTTTATGATTTTGAAAAAGTTTAAATTTATCCTCTAGGATGTAACAAAACAGAAAGTTTGAAATACAGTAGGATAGCTTTTTTTTAATGCCATATGTTTCTATAGGTGTTATTCTGTTTATTTGGGTTTCAAAAGTAGAATAAAAAATACTAAATCTATGCATAAGCTGAGATAGAAAAGGGAAAACTGGGTACACCAATAGTCTGACTCTGTGTACCAGATGATTAACATCATCCCAGAAAAGTTTTGTGTTACCAGAAAGGTAATGTTTTTGTTTCTAATGTGCTGAATACATTTTTTTCTTTAATTGTGTAGTATTCAAACATTGTACACTACAGCTGTTTGCTTGTATTTTTTTCTTTTAAAGTCACCTCTAACTATACTGAAGGAGATTGGTGTTACTGCAACCTACTGACTTAAAAAGCCATAAACTTAATCATCAAGCCTTAGTCATTAGTGTATAATTTCAAATCTGTAGAGGTTTATATTCTTGCATTTTTACATAAGCTTCAAGAGATTTAGATTTGGGTGTCTCTTAGTGTTACACGAGCATTTAATTGCAAACTCATGGCTTGGTGTGTATTATTCAGGCCTTAGAGTTTTAGCAATTTGAGAAAGGTGTGAAAGCCATTTGCTTATGGTGTTATTAAACACCAAGGCAGTATTTTACCATGTGGTTTTAGGGAATTAATGGACCATGAGGAGCTGACAATACCCTTTTAAGTGCAGCAATCAATTGGTCCAAAATTATCTTTTTAAGAAGAGCCAATCTGTTAGTTTTATGGTGTAACATTTTCACAACTATTTTGAAGAAAACACAGCAGTATTGGAAAAACCAGCTATTTCCTCTTGTAGCTATTAGAATAATTCTACAATCTTAACTCAATCTTAATTGAAAAGACTTGTGAAGCATAGATTTCCTGGCTTTATTTATTTGTACCAAAACGAATTCTTCACACTGTTTTTCAGAATGCTTTGTGTTTCTAAAATATATATTAATACTATGCAAAAGTATTATGCAGTAGTAGTATGCAAATGATGCTGAGACTTTTTTTTCTGTTACTAATTATATTTTTTTTTACCTCCTGTGACTGTGCTAGACAGATTTGATAAGATAATACAGATAACTTTTGTCTATGCTGTAGTACAGTTGGTAAGACCAGTATGCTGTTCAGGTATGATATCCAGCATACAGAGGAAACAAGCACTAACAAATTCACAGCAATAATGACAGTTTTTGTAGGAATACTTGTTTCTAATCAGTTTCCATTTGACTTTAGTAATATCTGAAAGGTTAATATTTTCACTCAAAACCTCTAATGGTATGCAGTTTTAAGTCTAGTAAATGATTAACAAGAGCTCAGTTAAGGTTTCAGAAATAAGTTGTAGATAAATATTTAACTGTTAAATTTTTGGTACAGAGAATTAACTCAAAGCAATTTGTCCTATAATAAGTCTTATTTACTAATTTTGGCAAATTTTACTTTTTGTGCAAAGCTTTATAACTTAATACAATCTACCAATGTAGCTTCTAAATATGGGTTTTATTAATTAACACATGCTTAGTAAGAAAAAAGAGCACAAATGTTTTCGGGGCATGTTTCCATATTCAGGTAATACTATTTAAGAAACTCACTTCAGACCCCATGTAATGTTGAAGTCCTGAGTGAGAAACTGGCAGTTATTGGAAGAGTAGGAATGTAAACAAAACGCTGTTGATTTCCTCGGGAGGTGCCCACTGCATGAAAATGAGTAGTGTCAATTTTAGTTCCATTGAAGCTACTATAAGCCCAGTTGTCAAACACAGGAATTGCTCTTCAAAATTCTACTCAAAGGAATGAACAGTAAGCAAAAAAGTGTGCACTCTAAATTACTGTGGGGAGAAGCATTCTGCTTCTGTGTTAACTTCAAAAATACTATTTTGTGCTCATCTTTAGTGAGGTACATAAGTCAGCCTAAAGCTGTTATTGTTTGCTGTATTATGAAATTGTAGTAAATGAAGAGTCAACTAGAAGACACTAAGTAGAATAAAATATATTGTTTCAACAGCTAAATCATTTCTGCTCTTGTTTGTGGTTGTGTTTGAATACTTCATGTCTCAACAGGTTTATGTTTAAAAATAATGAATTTTTCTGTGTTGTATATCTTACATTTTGAGTTTTAGTCCTGTGAAAAGCCTTTCACTTAACTGGACACTTTGTTTACAGCTTTGAGTATGATTCCAGAGTAGTTTCTTAGTATTTTTTTGTTGTTGTTGTTATTGTTTTTGAGATTGCAGTTTTGTATGTGTGACTCTCTCAGCAGTCTCCGAGATGTGATACTACTTTTTGTGTACATTCAAATCTAGGAGAGTATCTAGGAGTAGTCTAAAACTGTACTTCCAGATTTTTGGATCTCTGAGTAGTTGTAGGACATTTTAATTTTAACTTCTTAAGTATTTAAAAATTTGCAGTTATTTTTAAGGTATTATAAATAAAGCACATAATCTTAGTGATGTTTAAATTACTTCTGCCAAAATTCGAGAGTTTTCACCAAGGTAATAGTTGTTGAAATAGATGCTGTGCAGAGCCTTCGTATGGCATAATGCTGCAAAAATTGCCTTGCCTATTGGTGAGTGGGCTGGTTTATCAAACGTTCAGGAGAACAAATTGAGTTGACTGCTTGCAAGACAGTGCAATCTATGTCAGTTAGTTACTACTAAAATAAGACTTGGTAAAATTTCGTACCCAGATTCAAAAGTCAGATCAGTTAAATGCACAGTGGGAAGTGAAACTTAAGCATCTCTGTCCAAGAAGTCACCTCTTACAAACAACATTTCTGAGCAATATTCTTTCTGTATATGACATTTCTCTGCCAAAAAAAAAAAGCTTTGGTATTTAATATTAGTGTCTGGTGTTAATGTTTGTGTCAGGTTTCATGGTCTCAATTGTGTGGCCAATTTTATAGTCTAGAGACCATATGAACGCTACATTAAAACTTTATCCTGGAATCATTATAAATACTGTCATGTAGTGTAAAATATCTGGGATATTTTAAGGGAAAATTTTCATAGTTGTTTGAGGTTTTAAAATCATAATTAAGTTTGAGAAGATGAAAATTGCTGGTTTAAAATTTTGTTTTTTTATTTCCTTGTGTAGCTATGTAGGAAACCTCTCCAGAGATGTGACTGAAGTACTTATACTTCAGTTATTCAGCCAGATTGGACCATGCAAAAGCTGTAAAATGATAACAGAGGTAAGGCCTTCCACATCCGGGGGCGGGGGGTAACAAATATACTGTAACTTAGGATAAAAATGTAGAAAATAAATGGAGCTTGAGGTTCTCTTGACATTACAGATAAGCTGGTGCTCTTTTTATTTATTTATTTTTTTTTTAATTAAGGTAGGGTTTGTTTGTTTTAGATTGATTGCATTTGGAGCTAATCTTTTGCAGAAGGGACTTCTTGACTCCTTCAGTCCATTTTTTTTCTAGTGACCCTGTCATATCTGCTGATCTGTTCTCCTAGCTAATGATGAACTTCCCCTTTAATTTAAGGATCTTTGCCCCCTCTTTTCTTCAGAACCACATTGTTCTCATGATTGGAAACCTTATTTCTGATCTAAGTCCTGTCCAATTCATGGCTACTTTGTACTTTCTTGACTTGAAGGTATTTCAGTAACTCTCCCTTTTGGGTTATTAGTTTTTTGACTATGTATCACTGAACAGCCAAAAGCCTTCAAAACAAGCTTTACTTTTCCTGACCCTCATCTGTGCCAATGTGAATAGCTGTTTTCCTGCACCTGTCTGTTCTTAAGTTACTTTTTTTCTTGGAACAAAGTGACAAAATGTCCATAATATTCAGATAAGGTCTTTTGTACAAACTACTGGTAAGTATTGATGCTTTTTTTTTTTTTTTTTGTCTCCATTGTAAATGCTCTGATGCATTTAGGATTGTTAGTTGTTTCTGTGATTTTATTGACTTCTTGTCAGCCTGTCACTTCCTAATATTCCTCCTTCTTTCTGCATTTATTAATGATAGTCCCTACCTGTTAGGAGTTTAATCAGAACTTTTGATCTTTGCAGCTTTAACTGGTTTTCTGTATGATTTTCTTATCCTTCTCTGAACTTTTTACAGCTCTTCCTACTAACCTGCCATTTACAGATTTCCTGAGTGCAGTCACATTATTTTTACCAATATCATTAATGAAAGTGTTAAGTTTGTTCTCAAGATTCATCTTTGAGGAACTCCACTAGTAACTTCTGTGGTCTGTTTTTCCTTTCAATAAGATGCACTACTTTTTTGTCTTTAGTCAGTTCATTAACCACGTACACTTGTTAAATCACTCTCATGGCTGCTCTGCCACATCTTTTTTTTTCTCTAGAAAGTTGCTAGAGAAAGGTAGCTAAACAGAATGCATAACAGTGCCCAGTTAGTGTTTACTTTGAGGAAAGAGTGTTCTGATTGTCATAGACCCTTCAGGAATAAGACACTGCCAGTTTGCCCTTCAGCTGATCATGAGAGGTGTTCCCATTGGTTTTATTTTTTGAAAACCAGATGAGAAATTCCAACACTGCTTTCTAGTTTTATGATTTTAAGTAATCAGGGAAATGAGATGCAAAGTATCCTTATTTAACTGAGTTTATAAGAAAAAGTTACTTGGAGCAAAATTCAGTTATGTGCAGAGGTGAACATACTCAGCTGACCTTAAAACCTGTCACCAAGCAATCTACCAAGATTAAAGTTTTTAGCTAATCCAGGACCCATTTGCTTGCTGTGGGCTCTGTCTTCCTTGGCAACCCAGGGTCATCTGACATTCTTCTTAAAGAAAGCATAGAGGCAGAAGAGCTCAATGGGGGGAGAATTAATAGTTGAAGCTAGAAAGGGCAGTCATTTTTTTTTACCTGTAAAATATCTACAAGTGTGTTGTTAAATCCATTAAAATATGTGTGCCTTTCTGATCTACCATAAACTTTGTATTAATACTGCTTAAAGCATCTTTTAAATGTAGATCAATTTGTTGTAGTTACTCTGCAGCTCAAAGTAAATAGAGAGAAAATAAGAGTGGACAGTATTCCGTTAAAGTAGCAAACATGCCTTGCATCTTTTGCAAGGTTTTAATACTTTTATATGGTTTGTTAGTGATTCATGTATTATTAAAAACAATCTCTTAAAAGATGTTTCACATTAATAAAAATCATGCTTACACCTGAAATTGAGTGGCAAATTAGCTTTGTGGTTGGATTCTAAAGTGGAATTGGTTTGCAGCTGAAATGCCATGAAAGTCACAGTTACAACTATGAAAGTATCATATTGCCCATCTTTCCAATCATTGTGTTGGAATCAACTTTTTGTAGACATTAGCTGATGTTTAAGTACTACTTTTTTGAATATTACTTTCCTCAGATATATTTATACCTGGATTTTTCTTTTTGTGCTTCTCTTTATTCAGTTGTATCCACTTTTTTTTTGTGTGGAAGATGGGATCTCTACACACTTGGTGTTTATGCCACAGGTGTTTATTTGGGGTTATACACCACACAGAGGGACAAGGTGGCTGGTGTTTTCAGGTGTCTTGAATGCTTGTAAGATGCAGGCATCTATAAAAGAGGCATTTTTCCTGGGCAAAATCTTAGGCTAAAGCAAGCCCCCAAAATCTGAAAGTAAAAGTAAGATGGCTCTTAAGTGAAGCATAAATGTTCTAAATCTCTTAGGACCTCAAGCTGGTTTTCCAAATCTTGGTTTCAAGGCAACCGTGAAGTAGTAGGGGAGGAGAGGTGAATAAGTCTTAAGCATTTTGGGACACCTGAGGTCAATGTGCTTTCAGAGAACTCAGTGGCTGTTGCCACTTAACTTGTATTTTTGTAATCTTGGGTGTGTTTTCTCTCTCTGTGTTCATTTTCCAGGTTGGGAATATTTAGTACTGAGAGTACTTTAAAGGATTACCTAGGACCACGGCATAATTTTAGACATGAGCAGAGACATATGTCTAGTTCATCTGTTAGATCTTCGTGGCCTCCCTTGTCCATTTTCAGTTCCCTAGTTCAACTGAGCTGTATTTGAAGACATCCAATGCAGTGTTACAGAACAGAATTGGGATTTTTGTTCTGGTATTTCAAACTGGTGCATATGGGTACCAAAAATTAAATAGTGAAATGGAAAAAAAAGGCCTGGTATTACCTTTAGTGCTAAGCTCTTCTTACCACTGGGGCAAGTGGACAGCAAGAAAGCTGGTAGCAAAGTAGTTGCTTACAAATTAGACCCTTTCATGTATGTTCAATAAAAAAAAAATTATTTTGATTTTTATATTATTGTGTTTTGGTCCATGAATAGTATGTGCAACATTATATAGCTAATTTGATGTAGTGCTCCAGTTTTTGTACTCATGGCATTTTTGAGACAGCTTAATCCAGTGTTGGAATTTTTATTCAAATCTTCACTTTATATTGATCAACTTTTTAGAAAACTTTTGCTTTCTTTGTACTTTAGTACATTTAATACTTCAGTAAGCTTTGTTCGTTGATTACGGTTTTTAATAGTGATTGGAAAGGCTAGTCTACAAAGGCAGATCATACCTCAGATGCAGCCGTATACTTACTAATCAGTTGGATTAGTATCTCTTCACTCAGTCTTCTATTATATTGAGTGCTTTAAATGATGTATTTCCTGGTTAGTAGTTACGTGTAACATTTCTCATGTGAGGCTGAGAATATGCAAGTGCTAGGTGTCTGTCTACTAGTGATTTTTCAGGCAAATGGAAGACTCCTGAAGTAAGAGGAAGAGATGGAAATTTGGAGATTTCTGGGGAGCAAGCTTTTCATTCTTTGTGTATACGTTAGGGGTAGGAGACAATTTTCATTCTTCTCTACTTTTTCATCCTTTTGCCCCTCTTTCCTCTGTCATCTGGGCTGCACATCACCTTTCTGGTAGTTGAAATGTTTCAAGCTTAGTAGACTTTCATATAAAAATGCTGAGCCCTCAAATAAAGTGAACTGTACTTCAAAAGTTGCTAGACCTTTTAAGAAGTCCATCGCAGTAATTCTTAAATTTAACTGTAATTTCAAAGGCTATTTCATAAATCTAATGCAAATCATTCTTAAAGTTTCTAGCTATAAGTAATATATTTTCCTGGATTTTCTTCTCAGCAACCCGATAGCAGAAGGGTCAACTCTTCTGTTGGATTTTCTGTTTTGCAGCATACAAGCAATGACCCTTATTGCTTTGTGGAATTTTATGAACACAGAGATGCAGCTGCTGCATTAGCTGCTATGAATGGGAGAAAAATTTTGGGAAAGGTAAGTTGTATGTGTTGTAATTTTAGATTAAAGCCCAATAGGTTCGTGTAAGAGTTACTAGACTGTGGCATTAATTTTGATGAAGATATTTGCTAAAGTAACATACTCTACTATTGATGGAAAAATAGTATTAGGAAACAGTCTCTTTATAGTTTCTGATGTTTTAAGTACCTCAGTCCTTCATATTGAAGGGTGATTTGTAAACATAAACAATTGTAACCAAACTCTAAATGATCTTATAAAACAGAAGAATTTATGCTAAATCTTGCATTTATTTTCAGGAGGTCAAAGTAAACTGGGCGACAACACCAAGTAGCCAGAAAAAAGATACATCCAGTAAGTAAAGTGACAGTTTCACTTGCGTGCAAATATTTCAAAACATGGTAATAACTTGTTAAAAATGCGTTTCAAGACAATTATTTTCTCCTTCCAATCTTATATTTAATAGCATTTTTCAAACTAATTCTTCTGTTTCTGCTTTACAACTGGGAAAACTGGAGTGGACAGACTAAACTGCTGCTGCACATCAACTGCATCTCGGGCGTTCCTGGTTCCCAGCGCTGCATGCAGAGCACCGCTGTCTCAGGAGTTAAAATTGGAGATAGCAGTTAAATATTTGATTAGTAAATTATTTATTTTCAGATCACTTCCATGTGTTCGTTGGGGATTTAAGTCCAGAAATAACAACAGAAGACATCAAGTCAGCCTTTGCCCCTTTTGGTAAAATATCGTAAGTATCATAATCAATATTGTCAATATCAGTATTAGATAGTACAATTGTAGAAATTTTCCGGTGAATGAAATGCTGTTTCTTATCTTTTAAATCATTTCTCTGATGCGATTTGCTTTGTTGGGTGGGAAATAGAGGTTTTTTTGGTTTTGTCTCATGTGTCATGTTTGTAAATACAGTAACTTAAATCTGTATTTCAATTTTGTGGAAAGCAATTTGCTCTTAACCTAGTTTATATGCTAATGTCCTTCAATTTTTTATTAAAATTTAACTACTCTTTATGTGTGACTTTGTTCAGAATGTGTACAGAATAGTGACTTGACTTAAGTGGTGTATGTTTTATCTTCAGCATTGTGTATGCATTTACACTGCATTTTACAGGCAGCATAGAAAACTAGATAATTACAAGAGTATAATTCTGTGACACTGCTAGTTGTATAACTTAAGTTGTGAATGTTTTGAAAAAATAGTATTTACTTTTGAGAATGAAATCAACTTTTCTACGTGATAAATTAATATTATAATTTCTGAATGAAAGAGTATTGGATTTACAGTATATGCACCCTCAGCCAGTTAAGAGGAAGTTTCTTTAAACTTCTCATAGATAATTCAAGCGATACAAAATCATCCGCTGTTTTAATTGAACGTGTAAGAGCTGAAGTATGTACATCTTTAAGAGTACAGCTACAAAAAAAAAAAAATCTGATATTATATTAATTCAGTTTTATAAAAATACTTTAAAGTTGCACTTGAGTATTCCTGCAAAGCAGGAATATATTTCTAAGAACAAAAATGAATCTTTGTCTAGTTGTTCTGTACGCATACTTTTAAATGAACCATAAATTTTATTTCTTACCTCTGCTATTGTGTTTATTTTGTTCTTTTGTCTCTTAATGTGGTAAGTAGTACTGTTTAAAAATCAATATAAAGAGAATAATTCAGGTTTCTGTTTCTCAATCTATATTTATACCTGAGACCTGCAGTTTTTCTAAAGTCCAAGTCACAATTAAAAGTAATAGCATTCTGGTTATTTTGCAGAATTGCTCATAAGAATGGACAGGATCTTGAAGGCTAACTGCAAGGAACTGTGCACACTGGAACTCAGTTGTAGATTTTTTCTCATTTCTATTTATTCTTATTATACATTATTTATATATACATATTTTAGTATTTACATTTTAACATTCTATATTCAGTGCAGTTCTATATTTCCAATCATTTTAACTTACTCACTAAAATTTCTGTGTAAATTTGTTGTTTTCGTACTGGTGTGCTTAGCATTGTTGTTAGTTTTATTCTCCTTTCTTAAATTTCTGAAAATGTCAATTTTTCAAAATTTACAGCTGCCCAAACTCCAAAATGATGGTAGAGAATTGACCAAGAAAAATAAAGAAATCTGTTAACAGGCCATGTATGCCTTTTAATTCCTATTTTTTCCTCTTTTTCGATTTTTTTAAGTATTTCATATATTTTGTATCACTAGGCAGAAGACATTTAACTATTTAGAAAATGCATGGTGAAGTAGATAGAATTGTTGCAGTAATTTGTAGAACAGTAAGCCTTAGAGGACCCTAGCCAATAGAATATTAGAAAAGGAAACTTTGTTTCTTTTGTACTGCAAATTTGAACTTTATAGTTTTAGCCAGTATAGGTTATGTGGGTAGGTTGCATGTTTATTACATGTTATTTTTTGTCCTACTGCTTTTTTCTAACAGGTAAAGAAGCGATAGGGAGAGTTCAGGAATGACTGTAGTTTTAGGGCTAACTGAATTGATAAGAAAAAAATGTGCTCACAATACAGTGTGTGTGGTTCCTTTTAGTTTTTATTTTGAAAATTATTACTATTATCCTCATATAGCTGTGCTTCTTTTCACAGGGATGCACGGGTAGTTAAAGACATGGCAACTGGAAAGTCAAAAGGCTATGGTTTTGTATCTTTTTATAACAAACTGGTGAGTAATCAGAAACTGATGTAGATATAAAGTCAAATTAAGTTCATGTGGATAAGTAATTATGCAGACTCTGATCGAAATCAAATGCCAATCTAAAGTCTCTTTGGCAAGATTTCTAACTATTAGTCTTTCTGACGTGTTTCTATAGTTGCAGATTTTCCGTTCTGTTTTTTTCTTGCGTATTCATTACAGCAGGCTGCAGAATTACTGTGGATTCAAAATATAGTACTACAAAGTCCTTTTAAAGCTTGTGGCTGAATGAATGTTAGTCAGGACTCCAGTGTTTTGGTAACGGCACCTGTCCCGAGGTGCTGGCTTAAGGCATGTTTGCATTTCTGCTTGTCTTAAAGCAAGCGCTCTGTAGAATCGGAACTTACAGGGATCAAGGTCCTTCATGATTTGACTTTGAGATGAATCTGTTCTCGTAACTGGAAGGTTTTGACGTGAAACAAAATGTTTGCCAGGACATTTAAATATTCTGTTAGCTCCTTTTGTGCTGTAGAGTTTCCGTTGTAATCCCTATGCCCTTGGAAAATCCTGCTCAATGTGTGTACCACTTGCTCTGCCTCTCTTTCAAAACACTTGGGGGAATGCTGTAAATTTAATTAACTGACNGCTGTACATACTTCTTGTTTGCATGTATTAGCAATCTTATTTTTGATCTCTTTAGGATGCAGAAAATGCTATTGTACATATGGGAGGCCAGTGGTTGGGAGGCCGTCAGATCAGAACTAACTGGGCAACAAGGAAACCACCAGCTCCAAAAAGTACACAAGAAAGTAAGACTCCTCACGTAATACCATGTTGTTTGCTTTCTTGCATGGCATTCTTGCGTGAAGTGGAGGAATAGACATAGTGCTGCCAAAATCATGCCGCTTAAGTGTGTATTTAGCTTGACTTCCAGATCTTAAAGAATAGATTTTTCTGATATATTAAAGCAGTGTAGGTGGTGGTCTACTATAAAACATGGTATAGATTTAAGCGTGGAGTTCATACTTCTGGGCAAGGTAAGTATTTGAGATTCTGTGGTTACTATTAGCTTAAAGCTTAAAAACAGCCTTCTTTCTTTATAGATAATACAAAACAGTTGAGATTTGAAGATGTAGTAAATCAGTCAAGTCCAAAAAATTGTACTGTATACTGTGGAGGAATTGCCTCTGGGCTAACAGGTAGGATTTCTTTTATTGCTCTTTCATTACTGAAGCTTTTTGGACACCAAGGTGGCTCTTAATTCAAAAACATTATGTGTGTGTTGTAGATCAACTTATGAGACAGACTTTTTCACCGTTCGGCCAGATTATGGAAATAAGAGTGTTTCCAGAAAAAGGTTACTCATTTGTCAGGTATGGAGAGAGAGAAAAGGAAAATCTGCAATTTTAATGTAGTAATGTTTCTTTGTTCTATATTTTCTCTTGAATGAACTTCTGCTATTATATTAAAAGCTGTCACCGTGTGTTCATAGAAAAAATTGGGACTTCTTTTAAAAGTGGCCACCAATCTTTTTACCTGAGAAGATGAAAATCTGTGAAAGCAGTTCTTTTTCTCTGGATTTCCTGTATGTATGGAGTCACTGTTTTTTAATGATTGAATAACAGTTCTACAAAATGTAACTTTGATTTGTTTTTTATATTCTTTAGATTTTCAACCCATGAAAGTGCAGCACATGCTATTGTTTCAGTTAATGGAACCACAATTGAAGGACATGTTGTTAAATGTTATTGGGGTAAAGAATCCCCTGATATGACTAAAAACTTTCAACAGGTAAGTACACTTTATACTTTTCCTTGTGCGTTTTTGTATTTAACTAAAGCAATAGTGTTTATCTATAATGCCTTCCCAATTATAATAGCTAAATTCTGTAGTAGTTTTCTTACAAAATTCCATGTTCTGTCTCAGTTATGTTCCAGTTGTTCATCAAATTGGGCTAGTGATTTTTGCTGGAATATCTGTTACTGTCTTCTGGATATGATTCAAGATAGGGAGAAACTTGGAGGTAATTCTGATTCTTGCTAGTTTACTTGCTAGCTGAATATCCAGCCAAATATTTAACCCCCCTATTCCTACCCTCCTGTGCGCGCACACGGCCGTTCTCAGTACAAGGACCTAGTTAAGGCGACAATGTTCTTGTCTATTTTTCTGATTTCAGTGTCGCTAAATAATTTTATGTGTGGTTGATGCAGACCATGTTGCCATTAGCAGCACAACAGGAATGTCATTTCTCTAGAACCTGAAGTACCATGAATTGCTCTCTCCTTAGGTGGACTACAGTCAGTGGGGGCAATGGAGCCAAGTGTATGGAAATCCACAGCAGTATGGGCAATATATGGCTAATGGGTGGCAAGTATCATCATATGGAATGTATGGCCAAGCATGGAATCAACAGGGTTTTGGAGTAGAGTGAGTAATCGTGCTTAAGTTTTACTGAATATTCTAAGAATGGTAAATCTTGAGTTTTGGGCTCATTCCCTAGAGAGATTGCACAAGGTTTCAGGCCTTCCTCAGCGATTCCCACATGCTTGAATGTTGCGTTTAATTACGGTACACTGAGCAGGGGATGAGTTTCTCTGGTCTATACTCAGTAACACATTTTGAGCACATGGCTCTTCTGAAAGTCAAGGAAACAAACACTGACTCCTTTTATGGTAGAGTTTCAAATGATGGTCATGTCAGGTCTCTAAAAATTGTGATTAAAGTAGTGGATAAGTGGAAAAGTCTGAAACAGATCACTCAGAGGATTTCCCTAAAGGATTCCTAATCCTAGAGAGCAGGAACTATGTACTGAACCTTTAACTCCTGCAGTTGAAGAACTTAGATGCCTTTTTAATCCTTTATCTTCCTGAAGTTCTCACAACAACTTTCTGTTTAAATAACTTCTTTGCTTAAATATTTTTGCATTATCTGTTGATGTCAATTAAGTGTGTTAAGCAGAGATAAATCTATCGTTGGTACTTGCCCTAATTAGACTAGTTTTTTTTGCATCACTGATGTTGGCAGAAAACAGACAGTTCTGGGAACACCGTTGTATTTATTACCTGAAGTACACAAATATAGTATGTCATTGTTATTCATTGAAATTATATTTTTTATTAATAAAATGTCATACTATATTTTCTTAAAATCGGAGCATAAATCTGGAAAAAAAATGAGTATAAGTCATTTGTATGCCTCTGTACTTGTAAGTTCACTTGTTCATATTGAAATGGTCTTTTACACTTGTAATTTATAAGTGCAGTATATTGATGATTTGTAGAGTTAATTTGTTTTAAATATTAGCAGATTGCCAGACTGTAAGCTCTTATAGTTCATTAAACCGTGGGTAGTCCAAAGACCTCGTTTAAGGAATGGAAAATTTGAGAAACTGCAAGCTAAAGCAGATTGTTCTAGAAGTTATGTTCAGTTTGAAAAGATCTATGCAAAACTGACAGACTTCAGTGCATTTTCATACCTACTTTAAGCAGTGAAGTAGAGGGGATGTAAGTGCACATGTGTATGCACATTCCTTTAGAGGCTTTTATCCAGTGCAAATGGTATTCAAAGTTTGTGCCTTTTGTTTTGTTTTTGAAGTGCTTGTGGTATTTCCAGGTCACACATGTTGTACCACTTATTCAATATAAAAGACATCTGAATTCCTCATTAAGGAGAGAATGTTCTCTTCTTGTATGAATGGTAGCGTAGGAAGTGGTTTTACTGTTTTTGCTTTTTTTTTTAACCTGTCTTGTAAATAACTTGACTGGCTTGCATGATTTTTTTTTTTTTTTTTTTTTTTTTTTTTTTTCCTCCCCTTTGTCTTCTGTTTCTTTTTAAGCCAATCTCCATCTGCTGCCTGGATGGGTGGATTTGGTGCTCAACCTGCCCAGGGACAAGGTGCTCCTGTAATACCTAACCAAGCTGGATATGGTATGGCAAGTTACCAAACGCAGTGAGCTGGGACTCTGTGTAAAAGTGTGTATTTCATGATAGGCTGCAGTTTCCAGTGACACTCTGAAGACTGGAATGTAGACAATGAAAAAAAGAAAATATTTATTTTAAAAATGGAAATGTTTGGAACCTTTAGCACAGCTTTGCTTTGGTGAAGGACACAAATGTCTTCTAGTTCTGCCTTTTTAAGTTTTTGTTCATGATGGATATGAACATGTTTTTCTTTGTGTACAAAAACTAAAATAAAGTCAATAAAGACAATTCTGACTACAAATTTTGATATAGTAGGAGAAATGGCTAATGAATTTGATCTTTAGGTTACCATTCCATTTTTTTTTTTTTGTTCTGTCTTCAGTGTTTTTTTTATCACTGTGCTTTTTAAGAGACATGACATTGAAAAGAGCAAGTTGCTTTTATTTGAACACACATCCTGAAATAAACTGTGGACCAATCATTACAACCTGTTAGACAGTATTGATTTTTCAGGAAACCTATGGGCATCACTCAGAAAACATAGGCAGGTCTTGGAGTAATTTTTTAAAAATATGTATTTAATTTTTCTACCTGTTTAAAGAAAACAAAATCTGGTACAAAGAATATTCTGGTCTGAAATGAAAAACAGTACTGTCTGAATTAGTTCATGTAACTTTTACTGTCCACGTTCAGGCACATACTAAAACATTTCAAAGATCATTTGCTTATTAAGACTGTAGTAGTTTGCATTTAATTTTGAGAAGCAAAAACGTTTTTGCAAGTATGTTGTTTGTATGCAAATCAGACAGTCATACTTGTGCTTTTACACAAAGTTTGAAGGCTTCACATTGTAAATATTTCATAATAACAGTGTTTCAAAAGCATGCTCAAACATAGAAGTAGCAATGTAATTATTCAAAGTAATACTTAATATACTCTGCCGCTGTGATGCGGTAGATTGACAAGAATGTGCAAGACTGACATTTCCAAAGTTGGCTATTATGTAAAGTTACATAAAGTACTATAACAAAGAGCCTTAATTTTAATTTCATAAATCTTTAATGCATCATCTTTTTGTCATTAGAAATATGACTTTTTGCTTTACATTGTTTGGTATGTAAATACCTTGGTTAACAACCTTGTAAACCTATTTCAAGGTTATTATAAGTTGTATAGTATCTTGAGTGTTTTGAAAAATATTGATGTTTTTTAAGTCTAGAAATATTTTGCCCAAGAATTTTTTAACAAGATTGTTAAAAACATCTTATTTTAGAGAATATTCAATGTGCCATTTGGTAAATGGAGATGCAGTTGAAACAGTACACTGAGTTGTGACTTATTTTTAATTAAAAGTTTTTGTCTTTATGGTTGGTTTGCATGAGATGAAACTGTACAGAGGCTGGGTTGTTTGTGTACTGAGTGTGTAAATGGATAAATCATGAAGATGTTTAAATGGTATACTGGGTTATTTCTGAATTATTTTATGGATACATTGATATAAACTGCCTCAATAAATTTGAAGTTGAAAATGAATGTAAGTTAGATATAAGTACTGTTTGACCCGTGACAGCTAGGGGGTGTAGATGGGTCAGTGTATATGAAAATCCTGAGGCAGGCACAACAGACAACACAGGAATTTGCAGGGCTAGTTCAGGGAAGCAAACTGGCATTTTGAAGTAAACGGAATGTTAGATTTTTCGAGGTGACAGCTCTAAAAGAGTGTTTGAGAAGCTGCATGTTGTGTCTTTCTGTTTCTTATGCAGATGTTGCAAACTAGAACCAAATTATGAAATGGAAACTTGCAGTTTTGTTAAACCCAGCCAAGCTGTGCAGATAACTACGCTTAACACTGTGGCAAATCATTTGAGGTTTTCCTTCTACTTTTCTTAGATGTGTTCTGTAGCATCCTTCCTTTTAGATCAGGGTTGAAAGTGTGATATTCTGGAAGAGAAGAGAAATTTTAGACAGTTGGTTACAAGAGATACTGGTAACTTTGGGCTTCTAGTGCATGCAGCGATGACTGGAGTTATTGTGGAACTGTACGTGCTTGCGATGACAGAATTGGCCCTTTAACTCTGTTTCTTTATGCTACACTTAGTGGCTTTCAACTCAAGTTAGGAGTCTTGTCTGTGGGATTCCTGTTTTTCTATAAAATTTGTATATATGTGTATATCTATGCGAGGATCGGCTTATACGTTGTAGTTTGAAAAAAATTTCACAAGTCTGCATTTTTATTACGCTTACCTGATTTAAAAAAAAAAAATCACAAGTTACTAGGTATATGAATTTGCAAGTTAGTTTAGGATTTCTTTAACTTCATGTGAAATCTGGGGTTTGTGTGTATGAATCCAGGTGTTTGGTGTGTGACTGCTGCGGTCCGCATGCATGTTACGATACAGGCAGGATGTTCTTCAGGCACTGCTGAAGTTGTTGATCGTGCAAGTAAACTGCCACACAAATGCTCAGATAAATGGTGCAAGATTAAGGCAGTGATCTGTCAAGATCTTAATGTAGAGACCACCTTAAATCTGATTAAATAATATGCCTGCTGCAGAGGTGGGCCTTATCTGGCTTGTGTTTCAGGATGAGAGATAGGATATACTTTCTATACTTTTTCAGTGAAGGAATTTCATGGTGATTTTATATAACTCTTCCTCAACAGTGATGTTCTTCCCAGATTACTTAAGATACAGGAGTCTCCAGTGTCTTTTAACGTTTGCTGTAGCATTTGGATGACTTTCCACTGAGTAGCATTTGTAAATGTATTGCTGACAGTTTTTTGGCACCAAAGAGCCTCTTGCACCATACTACTATTGTGAATGACTGTTACACTGTTGTAATTCCTCTAACTACAGAAATCAGCCGCTACCTGCCCCCTTACCCCTAGGATTTATACTTTGAAAAGCATTGATTTCTCATGGCTTAAGTTGATGGGTGCAGCCTGAAGCAAGGTACAACCTGCATTTGCAGAAAACATCCAGTAAAAGTGAAACATGATAAAGGGCTTATCCTGTATTGTCATTAGTTGAAGCATTGTCCCTCTTTGCTGTAAAAATGATAACACGTGTCCAAGGCTGATCTTGTAAACTATGCACTTGAAATCATGTAAAAGATGTTTTATTTGAAAATTTTCATACAAACCGTTTTGTATTTTGCAGAATTGGGGTAGTAAGGCTGTAAATATAAGGTTACCTGTAGCTCCTGATCCTGCCTCCTTGTGTATATTTGTGTTTTCACATGTTCTTCCTGCAGGACCTTCCTCCTCGCTCACTAAGACAACTTCACAAAACAGCTGTTAACTGTGTTGGAACCACTCCCTCATTTCGCTCACCAAAAAAGTCTCTCGGTGACGGAGTCTTGCAGAAAAAGTGTGATTTGTTTGTTTGGGTTTGTTTTTTCTTTGTTTGATTGGTTTGATTTTGTACACAAGGAAGCAGACTTACACTGTATTGACATCTTAATTCTGGCACTTAATTATTTATTTTCTGAACAAGGATGCGAGTCTTTGTTTTAATCACGTGGAACTGTTTCTTGGTCAGCAATAAAAGATTTTGTTGTACTGTTTATATGTTAAATATATAGGCAATCTTTTATT
>VZSV01000145.1:1179722-1196591 GCA_013398735.1 Nothocercus julius
CCATGTGCAGCAGAGCTTTTAAGTCCTGCTGGTGCTTTTCTGTGTTCTGCATTACTGTCGTGTCAGAGCTGCGGGTCTCAGGGACCCCTCTCCCTGCCACAGCACTTTCACTTCCTTCCTTTCTCATTCTGCCCTTCCAGATCCAGACATCCTCCCTGTTTCACCAGCCTCCCACACAGTCCTCCGCGTTCTCCCAACTTCCTCCCCGGACTTCTGGTTTCTCTGGCGTTTCCCCTGCACCTTCCTGTGCTCTCTCCCCCGCGGGCAGCTTGCTCCTGTCTCCCCTGTACACCAGACGTGGTGGCTCGTGGCAGGTTTGGAGCTACGTACGTGCTGATTAGCCAACCACCAAGGGCATGCTGGCAGCCCGGGGAGAGGAGATAACTTCTCAACATGCCCTGCAGCTTTTCCTTCAGCAGTCGTGCTGTTTTTTCTATTTCCTTTTCCATGGAAATGGTAGGAACATAAGTATTTTACAGACCTTTACCCCTCTCTGAAATATGGCTGAAATTGGACAAGAGCTTCAGTGGTTATTTAGGAGGGACCAGCAGCCAGCGCCGTCGCTCGGGCTCCCTCCTGCAGTGGCTAAGGGAAGCCCCAGGTTCCACGCTGGGCCTGCGCCAGGGCTTTCACTTGGCCAGTTAAAGCAGTCGCCCCTTGGAGTGCTGGATTGGTGCTGTTGTCATCCAGAGCACGCTCTGCTGAGCCATACTCCCTCGGCTGGGAAACCACAAAGGTTGCAGGTCTGCATGAAACCCTCCCTTGTGACTAACGGGCCTGATCTTGCCTAGTCTCATCCACTAAGCAAATATCTCTTTCAAAAAGGAATATGCTGGAAGATGTGCCCCTCTCAGCACCGACAGAGTTAACTCTTTAGACCTTGCGAGCTGTTGAACACATGTAGCTCTTCTTTTAATTATCCCCAAATGTTGACTGTGAGCTCCAGGGCAAGCTTAGCTCTCAATTCCTAGTAAAATATAAAAGAACTTGGGTGACTTGCTCATTCGTTCAGTGCTTCCTTCCTCAGGATTCCTGTCCGCTTCCTACCAAAGATACAGTCCTTTGGTTGCTGCTGCTCTGAAGATCCAGTTGCTCAATAAAAATAAAACGAGGAACGTTTATGAGCACCCACTGCTGGTTATCTCCTGGGGCCGCTGCCTCGCGGCCTTGCTTTAGGCGTGCAGGGTGCTGGGACGAGGCTTTGCCTCGTGCTCCCTCCCGGGCCCTTTGCTCAAGAGGACCTGGCGTTCAGTCTCAGGGCTGTGGCCGTTTGCTCTGCAGCTGGCGCGGGTCAAAACACGATCCTTGTTACGAGTTATCAGGGAAGAGCTCTGAAACGGGATAGCTGAAGTCAGAGCAAACGCTGACTCTTTTAGGCAAGTCACCACTACCCTAATTTAGCAGCTTTCAGAGGCTTTTGAGGATCTCGTCTTTACCAGTAGCAAAAACACAGTTGTTGTTTCTTTTCATCTTGTAGTTCCTGATGTACAAGAGATGCCCTGAGGCAAGAACACGGTTGTGACAAAGGCTGTGAGCTGTGTCGCATGTGCCCAGCCGCGGCGTGTTGTGCCCTGCCTGTGCTGGCTTCTGCCTTGCGCTAAGAACCAGCTTCCACGGTGTTCGATCCCTCTGGATTCTCTGCGTTTGCTGGTTATACGTTAATAAAAACAGTCACCTCAGCAGTGAAGTCAAGGCCTGGTTAGCTCATAGGGCTGTGCACTTCTACACTGGGTGCTGAAATTCAGCCATCACAATCTGCTCTTCAGCTGAGGTGCTGAATGCCCCGAGCTCCTGCTCGTGTGCGGGTAGGCAGTGACCTGCAGTGACGTGTTTTTCCTCCAGTATAAATGAAAATAGGTGAAGAAGCTGATCTGTGTATATTTATTTTGCTTTCTTTGTTTTATTTTGGACTATATTTTGGTTTGAAGATGGGGACCTCAAGAAGGAAGTGAGCTAGAGCTATCTCAAAAGAAACCTTAACAAACACACAGGATGTTCCTGAAGTAACTAATGTTTTAAATAACTATCTTTTTGCAGATGCAAGAAAAAGCTAAAGAAATTTACACAACTTTCCTGTCCAGTAAAGCTTCCTCTCAAGTCAATGTGGAGGGGCAGTCCCGTTTGAACGAGACAATTTTGGAGACACCTCACCCTCTGATGTTCCAAAAGCTCCAGGACCAGGTAAAGAGGTTTTCTTCCAGCAGGTGGTTTCCATAGCTTTTGTCTACTTCTTAATGTCTACTACTTCTGGGTTTAATCTGGATAGGGTTTCTAAGCACAAAGTAGGAAAGATGGGAACCTCCCTCCCACTACCTGTGTTATGGATCAGATGTGCAGTGCAGCTTCTTGGAGCAGAGGAAGAAAATGAGGAGTCTGGAGGACATGGATCCTGTCTCAGTAGGGACAGGTAGTGAAGAGATCTGCACGCAGCCAGGCTAAGTCCATTTCAGGCCTCTCTGGGAAATTCAGTTGCCGTTTGCTCCTGGGTTCTTTTCTTTTAGGCTGGGAATGACCCAGCTGCCCAGCTCTGTGCCTGCGTTTCCCTGCGCAGGAACCTGTACCGAGTCGCGGCTGGAGTTTGTTTCACTAGTTGCTGCCGGTTTCCTCGGGGTCTTGGGATTCTGTGAGGAATCTTCTCCTCGCATTGTTTTTGTTTTTCTCTTGATAGGAATAAAATGCAACTTCATGGAACAGCTTCTCTTCTGTAACACACACAACCTAGAAAAAACAGTTGCTATCTGCTTTGCCTTTATATCCAGACCTCAAGGTGGTAGAAATTGGATAACTTTTTGCAGATATGTCTTTTGGTGGCAAATTTTCTTAATTTTTGCCTCATTTAAAAGTGCAAGTTATAATGTATCTACAGCTTTCCAACACTTGCAGTCTGTTGTGTTTTTCTGTACCATCTTCAGGGCTACCTGTATTTTCTGTCTGGCTCTTTTCTTTGGCAGAAAGCAGTACCCTGGTTTAAGCAGCCTTTTCAACCTGCTTCACACCAGGTACTGAATTTGTTAGTTGGACTCATTGAAGTGGCCTGAGGAGCAAAGGATCTGCTGCCATTCAGATTCTAAGTCATTAACAGTAGAAATCTCTAAAATCAAATTTCTGTGTAAGGAAGCAAAATTTTTCATGGAAGAACTTTTAGCCTTGAGGGAAAGGAAAGGAAGAAGCTTGTAAACCTCAGTGTTGCAGTTCTGTGATTATGGCAGTGAAGCTGGAGCAGCTATTGGACTTAAAGTGTTTTGCAGTTTTACAGAGGCGGGTGCACTCAAACCCCAGGGATTAGTAACACGTGAACTGGGGACATACTGGACCGGCTGGAGAAATGGGGAACTAGCGTGGGGAAGGATGACTTACTGAAGAAAGTCTGAACTTTTAAAAGCAAATGCAGAACTTAGAGGGGTTGTTGCAGGTCTCCACTGTCTGGGGCTTCTGTTTATTGCTGTTAGAAGATAGCTCAGGAAGAGTTATGTCCTTCCCTGGTTTTCAGTCCTTATAAAGTGATGAAGAGTGGTCTAGTTTCATCTCTGAAGAGCAGCATTAACTACTGCTGGCAGCGGGTGTTTTAAATACAAAGCACCGTCGAGTTTGTAGCCGTGGTGGTGCCGGATGCTTCACTTCTGCAGCCCTGTGGGTGTAAAGGGGGCTGCTGGCCGGCTGTGTGTGTCACGCAGGTGCCTTGGAGCCGGCGTTCGTGCTCAGTGCAGCCTGTAGTAAAGTGGCCCACAGAAATCGCGTGGATTCCCAGGTTCCCACAGAGATAAAAGTTCCCCCTCCACAGGTGTTGAGGAAGGGAGGCTTTTTGGGTGATACTGGAGGCACCTAAGTTCTTAACACTGGTTTATTAAGCTCTTATAGCTTAAGAGTCTTCACTACAAACAGTTTCTTTTCCTTGAGTTAGGCCAATATGTTTAATTACAGTGTAATTAGCCGGCCCTACCCAGGAGGCAGCTTTGACCATGTTTAGCTGCCTGGACTTGCATCTCCAGTAGGATCCTGCATCAAGAGGGTGCTTTTTTTTTCTTGACATTGTTTTTGATTCATTCATTATCTAACTTGTTATTGGTTGGATAGGTTTCAACTAATTGAGCAAAACAAGATTTCATTTGTTTTAAACATGACCCAAAATGTTTAAATATGTAAACAAGCAGTGGTTAATAAAGTATTCCACGTGATTTATTTTGTAGGCATTTATTTTGTAGGTCATTTATTTTGTGGGCACAGACAAGAACAGTTAAGTTTTGCCTGTTTGCCATTTTGCCCATGTTCAGGTTCCTTGAGAACATGAGAAGAAAAAGCGGCATGGGAGTTTTCCTTACAAAGAGCAAGCTCCAATGGTGTTATCAGTTAGAAATGAGCCCCATAAAGCTAAAGCTCCTGTTATCACACATGGAATGTGTCACTGTTCCTGTTGCAGCAGCTCAAAATCCAGGAATTCCTCGTAGAAACTTAGTTACTCTGGGCGCCATAAAATGTAATCAGTCCTGAAGGATGACTCAGAGCTCCTGCACTGAAACCATAGTCAGAGGGTGATGGAGGCTTCAGTTTTGCCGCAAATACAATTTTGAGGTTTTCTTTTTTCCTTCTCTGCTGTTTCCAAGCCAAGTAAAAAATAGTTGTGACCTTGACACCTGCATGGATCCCAGACTCCTTTCTCCAGCCCTTGTATTTGCAGAAATCTACAAATTAGTTCTACTTTTTTTTTTTTTTTTTTTTTTAATGGTGTGACATGGATAAAAATGGCAACCAGTTGTGTGGAGGACCAAGTCTAAACTGAAGCCCTGGGAGAGAAGAGCCGTACTCAGCATGTACTTCCTGCTTCCTCCTCTCCATGGCTGTGGGAAGAAGGGCACTTCTTGGGCCAACAAAAAGCCTCCTGGTGGAAGGTTTATCCCTCACCAGTTTTTAACCCTGTTCTTACTGGCAGAGCACATCTGCACCAGATCAGCTCTTCGTGGCAGGTTGCCTGCAGCAGTTCTGAGGGGTCTGAAATCAGTTTTGTCATTTAGTTTTATGCTAATCTAAAAGGGGTGTAAGGATTGGCATAGGTTTAAAAAGCATTGACTAATCCAATTATTTCTTGCAGTTTCTTCAGTATTTCTTCAAATTATTTAGCTACTTTTCTCAATCTTCCAGTGCTCAGCGTGTATGGTGATCTATTCTGTAACGTTCAAGCAGGATTGCAGTTAAGGTTGACAGGTTAAAGTAGCACAAAAGGTACCTTGTTCCCTCAGTTCTGCTTAGTGTCTCTGTTAGCAGACACGTTCATGCTGACAGGCTGACTCCTCGCTCATCGCCCCTAAAATCCTGGCTGGTGGTGGTGGCACCTGAGCTCCCAGCTCCTGTGGCAGTGTCCGGCTAATACAGACGTTGCTGCAGAACAGAGCCTGGAACCCACAGTGTAGTTTGTTACGTACGGCCACATGGAGAGTTTGAGATGTGATTTGATGTCATGCTTTTTAGCCATTATATTTCAGTACTAGTGGACCAAAAGTACAGTGGAGTTCATATACTGTCCTTCTCATTAAAAATCTGTTTTAACTCAGGTTGTTGTTTCTGTGTTGTTTTTCTTCTTCAGATATTCAATCTCATGAAATATGACAGCTACAGCCGCTTCTTAAAGTCAGACATATTCCTAAACCATAAGAAGTCTGAGGAGCAGGAGGAGAATTCACCGGAGGCTCAGACTGCAGCTAAAAGAGCATCCAGAATTTACAACACATGATACAAAGAACCTCTTTAGGGGAGGTGATAGGATAACTAAATTTCACTCAGGAACAGTGTTTAGGTTTATAGCAGTTGCATGTAAGTCCTTAAAAGTGCAGAACCTTTTTAGGAGGTACTTACCTTCTTAATTGCTTGAATGACTAATTGTTTTTGCATGATAGCTAATAACCAGGCACCAGGGGAAGACTGTTCCCTAGTTAAAGGCTGAGGTATTTCTCCATAGCATGAATTGCATTTCATATTTCACAAGTTAAAATGCTTTCAATATCTACATATTTGTGAGGCATCATCTGGAGAAAAAATGGAAGTTTTTTATTATTATTATTTTTACCTTCTCATTTTTTATTTGGGACCTGCTTTTATGTTTTGCATTGCTGGGAGAAGCTAGTGGAGTGCCTTTCAAGTTACTTTGTGGAGGAGTCATTCATAGCCAACTTTGTTACAAGGGACAGCATCTTTCAGGGTTAAGCTTAATAAAACCCAGTCTTACTCCTCCCTTCCAACATAACCTGTTCTTTCGAGGTGATTTCTGTTTAGCTTTGCCTTTACTGATGAATCAAAACACTTATCTCTCCAGTCAGAATTTTCATTTCTGTAGTTTTTCAGTTTCCTTTTTTTTTTTTTTTTTTTTTTTTTTTTTTTTTTTTTTTTTTTTTTTTTTGCATCAGACAATCAATTTTTTTTGAGCATGGAATATCCGGTTTTTCATGGAAACAAAAGCTGTCAGTAGAGGGAATCTCTGAAGAATTTTCAACAGCCATTAGGAGATGTGGTGGATACCTTCCCCTCCTGGGGACCCTGATTTCTATAAAGCTGGGTGGGGGCACGTCCTGCACTGCAGCAACGTTATTTGTAGCATCAGGAACAGATGCCAGGAGTGGGCAGCATCTGGTCCTTCCCAGTGCAGCCCTGCTCTGCATGGCCACAGTCTTCTCCCAAAGGGCCAAGCAACAAAGTCTTGTTTTGTTCTACTGAGATCGTTCCGCTAAAATCATCGTGCCTCATTTTGTTTGTCCCCCTAATTTTATTTGTCTTCATCCCAGGGATTAATTTCAGGGTTTCCTAATTATCAGTTTTGATAGCTGCAATGGAGCAGGCAACTGAGCTTGTGATTTAGCCATTCCCACCCCAGGCTTTATGGGAAGAGGGATTCCTTTCTGCCCACAGGAATCAATGATGAGATGTCAGAGTAAGAAAGGGAAACTTTCCCAGTGAGCCTACCATACCACCCTGGGGCTCCTTCAGAGCTGAAAAGCACTTTTTTTGGCATCCATTTCATATATTTTTGAATTAATTCGCTACAAGACTACTAAAGTGCAGTTTGAATTGGAGAAGTGGATTAGCACCATGTTTTACTTGCATGCTTTGCAATGGTAGCGTAGTCTATTTCACATTTGCTTACCCTTTCATTTTTTTCACTGTCTTCCTTGAACTTCTCTTTCTGTTCTGCCTGACCAGATTGCAGGTTGGCTTTTGATAGGTTTTTACAGTTCTCTTTTTCAAGAAAGCCGGATATGCTTTTAACATTATTGCCACTCTCAGTGTTTTGAAACTAGGACTGGCTTATAATTTTTGAGCATGCAAACCCACAGAAGACTTGATGATGACTTTTCTTTGTAACTCTGAGTCGCTCTTACAGGTGATGTATAAAGCCAGGTGTTACTAGAGGCTCTTCCCTAGGCACACACAAGAGTAGGAAGGGGAGCTCTGATTCTTCTGCCAGAGCTAGAAGACCAAATCATTTTAAAGAGGTCAGTCCATCAGTATGGACGTTAAGATGTGATTCGTGTGCACTGAATGCATTTTCCTTTTATGCTCCAGGAGGATTAAGTTGTGAAGCCATCATCTTGCTTCCACTTCGTGAAAGTACCACTTTCACGGGTACTGACCTGACCTCATGCTGACAGTTAAGTTGTGTCTCAATGTTTTGTGAATAAGAGCAAAGTGAGCACAGGCTTGAGTTCTTTTGCTGCAGTAGGGCTAGGAAATTATATCAAAATCCTCCCTTCATTCACTTCTGCATTTGCCAATTATCTGTTATCCCCAGATTAGCTCTTTTAAAAATTCACTGTAATAACAAACTCTCGACTCCAGCCACAACAGAATGTGGGATTTATGGCACCGCTGCAGTCCTTAGGGGTGGGCTGCTTAGCCACATTGAAGTGTTGGGATTTGTTTATTGCCAGCAATTGCAGCAGAAGTGGTGGTGCTGCTGTAGATGCACAGTGCATTTTTAATTTGTCTAGAATTTAAAGATAGACAAGCAAGGGAGAAGAGTATTTGGCTATCATGTTTTAAAATAATAATTAACATAAATGAAGCGAGAAGCCGCATGGATGTTGGCATGGCACTAGAGAGCAAGCCCTTTTTTGTATCTGCTTATAAACAGTGTTTGCCTTGGTCATACGCACCCTGTCAGGTACTGGGTTGTCTGCCCAGCAGCAGCATGTGTCTCAGGAGCAGGCACAAAGGTGTTTTACTCTACTACCAACCAGAAGCTACTCCGATGAAAATGCTTTTCTTAGCAGCATTTCAATGCCTAGGTTGTCCTAGAGCTAACACACCTAAATAAACAAAAGCGTATTTCTCTCACTCAAAAGTGAGAGTTTTGTTTCTGATCACCCCTAAGTCCTACCCTAATGTGTGTTCCTCAGCTAAAAATTAAAGTATTTTACAAATAAACCAAACCTTGCCCGGACACTTGTTTGATGTTTTGAACACAGGTTGGGCCAAGATCACTTTGTATTTTGCAGTTGTCCCATCTTCTGCATTCAGTCTCTGGTTCTCTCATGGTCAGTACTTGAGGCTTGCAGATGGAAGACAGACTGGGCTTCACTTCGAGTCAGCTCTTGTCTCAGACAAGTTCCAGTCAGTCACCTGAGCAGGACAAAATAGTTATTTTACCTTCTTCATCTCCCATGTCTTTGTTCCCATTATGTTTCTTCCATTGTGCTTGTTTTAATCTACTGATGCATTAATGCAGAGAGTTTGAAAAAACGTTAAGGAGAGAAAGAAAGTGGTTTTAGTACTGAAGTCTTCCTGTCTGCATAACAATTCAGAACCTGCTTATTTTTACTGAAGATTCAGATTTTAGTGAACTCGAAGTGAATATTATTTGCATCTGCATTAAGAACTACTTAGGTATAGGATGGAGACAGCGGACTGTGGTTCACAGCTGAATCAGAATAGATTCTCCCCTCCCCCCCCATAAGTTGTTTATAATATTTTTCATTCCAAAACAGACCAAGTCTCACAAAGTCACCTAGTTTTGGCAGCCGTCTGCCGCCTGCCCCCCCAGGAGAAGTGTTTACTTGACAGTCCTCACTGCTGTGTCCCTTTTGTTTTAGGTCCAACACAGTTAATGTCCAGAGGCCCCAAGTGCTCTTTTGGCACAACTACAGTTAAAAGCAAACTGGAGCTTCCTTGATCCAAAGGATCTGTGTAACTTCACTGCATTGCAACCACTCCATGAATTCTGATCACTGCAATTTAGGAGCTTTTTTATAATTAACTGAGAAAAGGTTTTCATCATTACTCGTATTTTGGCTGATGTGAGAGGCAAATCCACTTAATTAGGAGTTAAAAAGCCCAAGAGTAGGTGTTTGGGATGGTGGGATCAAAAGAACAGGGAAAGGCATCTTGCAAGAATTTGGTTGCTCCCCAGAGAAATAAAGTAATTGCCAAATTTAACAGCACCCTCTACTGGTTCTTGGAAGAAAAAACATGTAGTGAGACTGATACTAAAGTAAGGGCAAAAAGAAAAGGAAAATAAAGCTAGTTATTTCCTCCAACTTGAAAGACTTGCTGTACTTTTTTTTTTAAACAGCAAATGCAGTTCAGTTAAAGCACTGTGCTTTGTAAAATCAAAATACTCCCAAAAATCAAGGAGGTCACTAGGTACATGAAAACTGATTTAAATTACTTTGAAAGCTGCCATTAGGGTAGATCTTGTCCAACTCTAGAGCACTTGAGATGAGAAAATCAACAAAACAACCTCAGAAAAATGGCCAGCACTTGTTCCTCCCTCTGCCGTTACTCTGCCCTTGAGCTTTGTGCGTTTCAGTCTGCGGCAGACGAGACTTTTCCTAAAGGAAATGGTGACCCACGTGCTGAGTGTTGCAGCGCAAGCAGAAGGACTAGATGCAGTGGAGAGGGTTGTTTTTACCACACTTGGCTATTGTTTTAGTTTTACCAGAAGTAAAAAGTCCAAATATTGCCTATCTACCTTCCTGTGTTACTCTCTGGCCTCAAGCGCCTAATTTTGTTTCTTTTAAACAAACTTACGATTCAGTTTTGTGTGGAAAAAAATATATCTGAGGAAAACAACTCTCCATTTGGAAGGAACAGGGAGAGAGTAGTGTTACCCAGCAGTTTATGCTTCTAGCAAGATCTGTTTCAGAGGTAACGTAATGTTTGCGCTCACAGGCTGAGCCATGGCTGCTTAACAGTCTGACAAATAACATTTTCGCAGTTTCAGTTCTGCTTTTACTACATAGCTTTTCCCTGGTACAAATGGTACATTTAGACATTCTTTCACACCAGCGGTACGCGTGACATTGAGATGCCCTTTTTGTGTATCTACAATGCTACAGAGATGGACCAGATAGCCAGCACTATGAAGTACAAGAGTGATACCCCTCTTAGTGAGCAACGAGATACTGAAGAAATAGCAGTTAAAAAAGGGCAAAAGGCAGCACAGTGCTATAGATTATATCACTGAGACTGAGTAAATCAGTGAGAATTGTACCCTTTTACATCCACACGTGACCAAATCATCCTGTATTTTAGTGTTTTTTTAGTGTTTAGCATTTTAGTGTTTCCTGCAGGGGCAAGTTGCCCTCTGAATGAGAAATTAATTTCTGTTAATTTTCTGTGCTATTCTCTGTTAGTCACTATTAAGAAGCAAGTTTCTGGTCATCTTGGGCAGGCTGCTGGGTCATGGCAAATCCACAGGCTGAGAGAGGACAATTTGGAATAAAATCCCAAGCTACAGTGCAGTCCATGCAGTGGGACTCACAGAGCACCTCTCAGGGCTGCTCCCTCTGTGTATTTGACACTGTTTCTCATTAAGGAAGTACTAAATTATTAGATTTTTAGAGCAAAGCTCTCATCCTGAAGCCAAAGGAATACGAGCTGCGTGTTTCTGCCCTCCGTGCTTTTTCCCCACCCGCTTCCTGTGCTGCAGTAAGAAATGAGGGAGCTCTTTGTGATCAGCACTTTCACAAGGTTTCATCTCCAGAGCTGTTTAACAGATTATCAGCAGAGTCCGGGCTAACAGATGCTTGGATGTGACAGCAGCACTGCAAAGAATTAAGTAAATTATTTCCATGCTGGGATTGGTCCTGCTCACTGCCTCATGTAGCTTTTAAGCGTTTTCCATCTGCTTGGATGAATGTTTGTATATTGTTTACAGAACATGAACAAAATCTCTCTGAACTCAAATTTCCAACCTCAAGGCAACTTGTTATTTTTGGAGTCATTGCTAGACCTTGGGCAAAGGCTTAAGGGAAATCTTATCCTCTGTAGTTCAGCCAATAACACTGCAAACTTAAAGACATACTGTCTTTTTCTAAGCTCAAGATTAGGCAATGAACCAGCCTTTCACTAAGCCACTTGCATCAGTCAGAAAATCTACCGAGGGTGGCAAATTTTTTGTAATCATTTGTGTTTTTTTATTTTGACTCGTTGCTCTGGATTGCTAAAAATCCCTTTAATGTGCAAGTGTGGAATGTTCTTCTGTGAGCAGAGAGCTGCCAAAGACTGAATCAGACTCTCTTTTTTTCCCTCTTCTTTCATTTTTCCCCTAAGAGAGGCAACAAGCTGGAAAAACAGAACTTGGAAGTGAGGAGTTTTTAAGGACTCATCATTTTCAAAGATGGAAGCCCAAGGGTGTTAGTGCAACTGACCCTGATCAAGTGACTTCAAAAGAGGACGTGAGTCTGCCTGCGAGCCTGGTTTCAGTTTTAGGCCCAGCCACGTGTGCACAGTGATAGCTTTACATTGGGAGCAGAGGAATGTAATTCAGGTTACATACAAAATAAACAAACACTTATCCATTTTCTTCTGTTTAGGTGAAGATGGGAGAAGGACTTTCTGAAAGGCTTTATACTGGGTCTTAAAAAATGAGGGATCACATTAAAAAGTTACGACAAAAGAGTTTTTATTTCATTTTCACTACAAGGTTTACAAGTGTGTTGGTTTCCTTCTTGTTTAGCTAGGACAAGCTCTAACATCTTTCTTGATCTCAAAATGACTTAATTCTTACCATGTTATTTTAATATGCCATTAATTTTGATAATTTACAATATTACCTAATGGAAATAGACTTGTGATTAATTTAAGAGATAAACAAAGTGTCACTTTTACCTCAGTCTTATCTGAACTCTGAACTCACTCTCACTTTAATAGGTGCTAATACCTCAGGACCATATTATTTTTGAATCATTACAGTTTTTCTTGAATTTGCTGAAGTTTGGGGGTGCACTGAGGTACCTGGTAATACTTCGTTTTTGCATGACCCTCATCCCCTACCCCCAGCCCAGTCTGACAGGAAAAAAAAAGGCTGAAGTAGTCAGCTAGGTCTGGAATCTCTGGATCACCTTCAAAACCCAACTTCAAATTAGCTTTCCACACCAATTCAATTGCACCACACAGTCAAAGTCACCCTCACTAATGCTTCACCATCAAAATCCTACATGAAATTATTCCCGGTTATCCCTAAGCCATAAACAAACCTTACTGGAAAACTTCTATATGCTCCCGAGCCCTGCACCACGCTACCTGCAAAGACTCCCCAACCACACGACCAACAAAGCTCTCCAATAGCTGGTGCAATTGTGCAGTGCAATTTGTTGGTGTCAGTTAAAGCAGAGGTGAGTTTGAACGTTGCCAGGTGTACAGCCTATGATTTTATATGGCATTTACTGCATAAATAGTTTTCTCACTGGGAGAAGCGTGCCTGCAAAAGCTGTGTAAAGACACAAAAGGAAAAGCTGAGAGCACTCCCTAGGAGCGGTGTCGGTTGGAAGGATCTTCTAGCCCAGTTGCTCAATAAATTCTGTCCTACTCAAAAGAATGTTCTCTCTATCTTCCACAACAGGGTTGAAAGAGTGAAAACTACTACAGTCTGAAGGCCTTAAAATACTGTCAATCGGTGAAAATGTGAGGGAAATTATGTCATTCTTGTTTAGAGGATGAGGGGACAAAGAAAGAGAAGAGGGGCAGAGATAAAGAAAAAAAAGACAAAAAGCAATGAATGAAAACAAATCACAAATCAATAATAGATCACACATGAAAGTTACAGGGTATGAGAAGCTCTCCAGAGTTTTTTCACTTTGCAGAGCTGAAAATCCATAGACAGGATGGTAGACTATTAGAGGGTAAATATGTATGAGATAATTTCTTTTTTCTTTTTCTAGAATGGAATATGTCATTTCCCATCGGTTGGATATCACGAGCCCTGATAGTTTTCTTTCTACTTTGGAATGCTTTTTCATTTCAGTACAGCTTTACACTGTTCCCTAGTCCTGGTCCCTTCCACCACTACGTTAGCTCAGCACTTACATCCAAAACTATTTCAGAAAGCAGGAATGCTGTCTTTACCTTTCTTGCTAAAATCCTCATCTTTCTGCTGCTTTAAACTTTTTGTTTGTCATATGGCACCCATGTGGGCAAATTACTGTCTGTTCTCATTTAACTATCAGTTAAATGGTTATGACAATATGTATTTTCATAGAAGAGCTATGAAATTAATTGTTCAGTGTTGCTCAATCTTCTCAGCTGTGTGTGAGCTTCAAAGCTGCTAATCATTTCTAGCTGTTGTTGAAGCCTGGCAGTTCTGGTTGGTAAGTGCCAGCTAGTGTACATGTGTAAGGCAAATTAAAAAATCCTAAATATATGGAATATTGACTTGGTGCCACTACAATGAATCAAAAACTTCCTATTAATTTAGAGTCCAGCATTTTACTAATGTCATTTTTTTCCAAATGACTATTAACATCTAATAATGTTAAAATGCATGCTAATTTTAACTCGAGTTTTATTTCTTTCCTGGTAAAGAATACTTCAGCACGTTTGATGCAGAAGACCATGTACTTTTCTCTCTCCTTCCTAGATTACCTGCACTTTTCTCTTTTCAGTTCTCCCAAACTTCATGCCTAAATGCTAGTGCTGTCTCCAGCAAACTCCACTTCATCTGGATTTTGTTCAACTTTCTGAAATACCTCATCATTTCTCAGGACCTGTCCTGCTGCTTTCTCAGCCTTTCCCACAAACTTCATGTTGGCTGCTTTCTCTGAGATACCTCAGTGTTTCCCACCAAGCCCTTCCCTGTAGCACGTCTGAGTTGCCCCCAAGTTTTCCACTCAAATGCTCCTCTTGTCCTCTGTGTTACACCAATGTTTATTGCCAAAATGCTGCCACGGCCTCATTCTGTCCGCAAAACCTCCTTCTGTCCCCTCTCTGAGGTTCCTCACTGCTTCCTCCCCAACACTGTCACTGCACCCTCCTGAGGCACCTCAGTGTTTCTCAGCAAAGCCACCCTTGTCCCCACATGGAGGTGGCTCAATGTTTTCTCCCTAAATGCTGGCGCTGACTCCTCTGAGGTACCTCAGTATTTCCACCTAAACTCTTGAGCTATCCATGTTCTGACTAACCTTGGTGCTTCCAGCCCAAACCTAGAGCTTTCGCCCTAGGCTGCCTCCTCATGCTTTGCCTACAAGTGCCCCCAGTGCTCCCTCTTGTCCCCTGCACTGCCCCTTCCACAGGGCCCGCAGCAGTGCCGGGAGGCTTCCGCCCTCAGCAGCCTCCACAACCCTCCCACCTCGGGCTCAGCCCGTCTCTTCAGCAACGCCAGCGACGGTCTGCCCCATCCCGAGGAACGGCGGTGCTCGCCCCGAGCCCTGTGCCCACCGCCTTGCCGCGGGTCTGGTTCTCCCCCTCTAGGCGCCTCTGTGCTTTCCATGCGCACAGGCTGCCTGTCACCCCCTCCCTCCTTCTTCCCACCTCAGCTCCTGCCCTTCCTTCGTTCCCCCCTTGGCCGGCACTGCCCTCCCTCACCGGGCTTCACCGGCCAGCAGTGCCCGGCCAGGCCCCGCGTCCTGGGCCACCCCCTCCGCTCGGCCGTCATTTCTGCTGCCGGAGAGGCGCACCAGGGAAACCCTTCATGACACCCAACACGCTTTCGTCAGTGTTGCCTCTCTAACTAATGCTTAAACTCATCACCGTGGCCTTCAGTAAGGATTTTGCTGGCTATTCCCAACCTCACCGACCAAAATGTGGCTTAAAAGGGAGAAAGATATAAGGTTCTTTACAAGCTAATAGCTGGGTTTTTTTTTTCCGCTGTCTAGTGAATAATAGTCCAGTGAACTCAATAGTCCAACTTTTATTTTATATTATCTCAGTAATTAATAACCTGCACTGACTTTGAGCAGCCACTCCTCTGGAGAGCCCAGAAGACATGAGCTGCAGTCCTTTCAAGTAAATAACTCCTGAGCCTTGATTATGTTACTGCATTTCTGAAGGAAATGGTTTCCAACATGAGAAAGGACAGGCTTGACACAGATGACGGTTTCTTCCCACTCACTGAAATGAGGCTCTTCTCTCTTCTTCGAACAAGGATTAGGCCCTCAGCAACAGTCATACACAAAACTCATATTTATAAAACTGTCCTGATTTTCAAGGGTCTATAAGAAGTTAAAATGCAGTTAAAACATATGAATGGCATCATGTCCCTGAATGGAAAAGGGTGCCCCCGCATATTTTTAGACACCTTGCTTGCCCTGCTCGCTCAGCTTATCCCTCGTGTAGCTGTTTGACATAGGTGGAGCTACAGCAAAAGGACATTTGGCTACACCTTGCCTATATGGAGAGCCTTGGCTCGATGCAGGTTGGCGTTGCCTTTGCTAAATTTACTAGGCATATTTCTACAGATAACAGCACTTAATTAACAGTGATCTAATCAGGTGACAGCTTTTGCATCTGCTGTGGGTTTCATTAAATTAACACTCTTAATAGATTTGCATTTTGGGGACATGCCTTAGATAAGCCTGTTTGAATTGACAGAAGCCAGAGAAAGTCTCCACTGTTGCATTAACACTGGGATTCTGAGAAGCTTAAATGATGCCTAATATACAACTAGAGGCAGAGGGGGATTTTCAGAAGCATCCTTCTTCCCATGTTAGCAGATGGAAGATGGTCCTGCCTTACGGCCATCTTTTGTATCTACAGCCTTGGAAAACTTGGCTATAAGTGAACGATGCACAAATTTCAGCCAGAGCCACGGCAGACATTTGGAAGTCACGCAATTTTACGATCCTGACGGCACTTTTCTGCAATTCCTCCTCCAAGCCCCAGCACGGTGCGCGTTAACCATTGAGTTTCAGACCTCCTGGGAGAGGCAACACCTGCTCCTCAGCACCTGCATGGCTGTCACACAGCGGGAACCCGAGATGCTCAGCCTCTCCCCTGGCCCCCGTGAATGTGCCGACGGAGGTGCCCCTCACGCTCCCCTCACAGCCGGGGTGAGGGAGCAGCGATGCAAAGGCAACTGGAGGCCCGGCAGGCCTGGCAGCTGTGAGTAGGGAGCTACTGGCTTTCCATGGGTCCCTCACACCCGGGCAGCGCGTGAGGAGAGGTTGGTGCGAGGGGCAGCGCGTGAGGAGACGCTGGCGCAAGGGGCAGCGCGTGAGGAGAGGTTGGTGCGAGGGGCAGCGCGTGAGGAGAGGTTGGCACGAGGGGCAGCGCGTGAGGAGACCCTGGCGCGAGGGGCAGCGCGTGAGGAGACCCTGGCGCGAGGGGCAGCGCGTGAGGAGAGGTTGGTGCGAGGGGCAGCACGTGAGGAGAGGTTGGTGCGAGGGGCAGCGCGTGAGGAGACGCTGGCGCGAGGGGCAGCGCGTGAGGAGACGCTGGCGCGAGGGGCAGCGCGTGAGGAGAGGTTGGCGCGAGGGGCAGCGCGTGAGGAGAGGTTGGTGCGAGGGGCAGCGCGTGAGGAGAGGTTGGTGCGAGGGGCAGAGCGTGAGGAGACGCTGGCGCAAGGGGCAGCGCGTGAGGAGAGGTTGGCGTGAGGGGCAGCGCGTGAGGAGAGGTTGGTGCGAGGGGCAGCGCGTGAGGAGAGGTTGGCACGAGGGGCAGCGCGTGAGGAGA
>VZSV01000145.1:1196971-1222531 GCA_013398735.1 Nothocercus julius
CGCCCGCGCGGAGCCGCGGCAGCGCCCGCTGCGAGATGGGTGTTTGTGCCCGTCCTGCGAGCGCGCAGGAGGTTTATTTTTGTTTGTAAACCTTTGTTGTTGCTGTTCTTTTCTCTCTCTCGCTCTCTCTATTTATTTATTTATTTTTTTTTTTTATGGCGCTCTGCGCGGGGTTGTTGCGGCAGAGGTTCTGCATGGCAGTGCGGTAACAAGTGCTCCGTGGACAGCAGGGGGATGCACGTCCCTGCCTGCCTGTGGAGACGCTGTCTGTGTGAGGCTGCTCGGAGCAGCTTTCAGGCACATGGAGCAGCTTTTCAGTGGTCTGTCACAGCAGGAGATGCTGTTTCGGACAGCAGAGGCTGCCCAAAAGTGCATTTTGCGGATGAAGTGCAGGCGTGGCAAGTGCTCTAGAGTCAGTCTGTTTTCTGCAGCGCTAGAAACTAACGTCAAGTGTTGCAGCATTTCCAGCGTTAGACACTGAACAGAAGCAGAGATGACTGCTATCTGGATGAGATAACATGCTAGACGACTGTGAGAGGAGTCAGAGGAAATGCAAGTGTGACAGACAACAGATCTCTTGCTTCAATGACGTCGCCCACCCCGCCAGGTTCCTGGGCGAGTGAGGAGGCCACCTACCAGCTTGCATGGCACGATGGGGGACATGGGGTCAGAGCATTTCAGGGGACACAGCTCGGGAATGGCAGAGCTCAGAGCTCTCACTGAAAGCAGGAAACATCACCTTCTCCCTGTCACTATTTTGCTTCTTGCAGCTGGCAGAAGCGTCCCACAGTGCTTGCCGAAGTCCTAAGAGATGGGGGCAAGGTCATTTAGGCACCCAGGGGACTTCTGGAAGGAAAGAAAAGTGCCAGATGGGAAAATTCTGAAGGATTTTGCCTATGTTTGGATATTACCCATGTACTCTTGCAGACCTCAGATGGAACTGGGTGGTTTTGGGGAGCTGCTTGCTTTTAATACTCCTTTTGCTAACTTCAGACTTCGTTCTTTCTCACTCCTCTGCCAGGAGATTTAGCACAGGGGACCTTTCCCTTCCTGTGACTAACTATGGGGTCCTGGGAAGTGAAGATGCATAGCAGTCCTGATGGCTTTCTCAGAAACAACCCCCTACCTCCTAACAGAGAAGCAGGCATAACCCAAATGCAGGAAGCATTTGCAGCACCATTAGCCCAGCAATAACATTTCTCTGGACACCAGGGGAACCATCCTATGAAAAGCAACCTGGGCTTGCAAATCTTACTCAATTCCCTTTTCTCTGCCTGTGATATTTCTGGTAGCACTAATAGGAGCTGACATCATGGACAGGCTTTTCATCGACTTACAAATACTATCCTGATACTGCATTTTGCCCTGTTATAGTTTCTAGCTAAAGAGAGATAGAGCTGCAGACAGAGCTGTTTACAGAATGTGCAGAAGATCAGAATACCAGGCACTCACTGCATACTGGTTTGGGGGCAAAGAGCATCACTTGTTTGGATATTGACCTGTTATCCTTGATGTGACTTCTGCATCAATACTTATCTCTGTTTGCTTTCATCTCCTTGCAAGCAATTTCCGCTGACAGTCCTCCTGTGGTGCAGGTTTCAAGCTGAGCTCACATACTGCTAACTTCCTTGTCTGCCACCATTTCTGCATTTCAACTGTGGCAAAGATGCACCCGATAGTGTAGTTGTCAGAGCAGCAGAGAACAAGGTGAGGAGGCCAGTTCATACTTGTTTCTGTGAGGGGCATTTCTACCTTCCTGCCTTCAGCTTTGGCTCTGTATTGCTGATATCACTTTGTACAGCTAATAAGCTTGTCAACTTTTCATTGCTCTTTGATGTGTTTGCACCTCTGGCTGGTGAGGGCAGAAGACCATAAATGTGGTGATTCCAAGCACATCCCAGAACGAATGCGGGCAAGTCCCATTCTGGCACTGTGCCTCCGTATGTGTCTCACAGCTATGGCTCAACACGGTTCAGGTGCTGAACACAGATCAAGTGAATGCATCTGGATGAGCTGTTACCACCTTGCTTATGACTTGTAATAAGACGTTTGGTCTGCTTTGTGTCTTTACTCACCTATTTGCTAATACCTCCTGGTACGTTAAAAATTGCCATGGGTGATGATGGGGGATGAGGCATTTTGAGATTGTGGGTAAGCACATTAGCTTAATGCTTCTCAACACCTGGCAACGTCAGCACTGTCTTTTACGTAGTCACTTTCAGTTTTCTGAATCAGTCCCTCAGGGAGGGAGGGAGGAGATTGCCTTTACAATTTTCAGAGCCCTCCTCGTGAAGATGTGGAACTTTTTAAGTGTGCTACAAAACTGCCACCAGCATCAAGAGGTTTAGGCGAGTTCATTCTTAACATAGGACGTCTGCAGGCTGCGACAAGGACACCCCACATTGAACACTGCCAGCCCAGGATTCAAGAAAGGTGAAGTAAGCAAGCAAGCAGAGTCCTGAGTGCCTTCTTGTGGGAGACACAGTGGCAAACTTCACAGCCTCACAGCTTCTTTATTCCATTATACAAAGGATCACACCCATCTGCCCCAGTTGAGATACTCACAGGACAAAGTTTGTGCAAAAGGACAGCACAATATTAATCACAAGCACTCATACTGTGCAGACAGTTGCTCCCATCTACTTCAAATGACCTGAAATATGTGGCTCTTCTCTTGTAACTCTGCTCTTAGATCACACTTTCTCTCCTAGGACTGCTTTTATTAGATTCTTTATTCCTTGCCAGTCTGTTATTTAACATCCGCTTTTAATACTTCCCTTTCCTGTGTTTCAATCTACAGTCAATAAAAAAAAAAAAAAAAAGAATCAGAAGCCCTGAGCAATATAAATGTAATCGTGGCTCAACCTAGTCAGTGAATGTTTGCTTCAGGTTTTAAGCTGGTGATTATGACAAAAACCTGGCCATCTGGGGCAAGTGTCTCTGGTGAAAATCCAATAGTAAACATGCCACGTGAGGCCAGCATTTGACATTTGCAAACGAGTGCCATCTGTTTCTTCTTTTAAGAGTATTAGTCATCTAATAAAGGAAAAGAGATGCATGAGACTTGATCTGAGGTCAGAAGTGTGTGAGATCAGAGTTCTGGTTGCCAAATAAAATGGGCGTATGAATTCACACCCCCATATGCTGCTTTTTTTTGCGAGTCAGATACTGGTCATAGACACAAAGTCTTTGACAGACACCCATCTTTGGGAGAAGTCTAGATGCAGAGGTAGCAATACAGCTCAGACTCATTTCTAGAACTAGACCAAAATCTTTTCTAGACAAGAAACTGAAACTGAATCACCTCAGACACCACAAATTTTGACTCAACATTTTGCAATTCTTCTGCTTCTCCCCAACTTCTACTTAACAAAATGTCTTTGATGGTAGGAGGACACCAGCCAGTTTTGTATGGGCTCACTAGTATTTACACAGCATCTCAGAGAGGTTTTGTTGAGCTGCGGGCTGTTTCAGCAGGACTGCTGATAGTCTTCAGGCAAACTCAGGTATATTTGTAGTAGAGGACAGAGTGCCGTAGCAGTGGTGTCCATTTAATAGCAAGGATGAAGGGTTGCACTGAACCATTCCCTTGTCCTCTTTCTGCATTTGCCTATGCCCACAGCATCACAGGAGATCAACAGAGTTTCCTCTTGCAGGATTTTGGTGCATATTGTGTTAGTTTTTAAGCTGTAAGTCCTAGATTTAGGGGATTGGATGAAAATCACAGCTTTCATTTAAAAATAAACAACAGCAAATGACCCTTGATTGGGGTTGAATTAAACCAGTAGAAAATGTATTCCCCTTCCTATGCCATTTTGGGGATTTAGCCTGGGATGTTTTTCAGCCTTTCAGATGGTCCTTCATCTTGAGAGACAGCCTGCTCCCATCTTGCTTTCGTTTCCAACCTCAGAATAACATGTTTTTGACTGTAATGTGTTGATCAACACATTATAGTTACAGGTTACCTTGGTGTAAATTATAGGGTTTTCTTGTTTACTGTATAAAAAGTATATAGTCTTTCAAATGTACCTGAGAATTAACTGATACTTTTATAACTTAAGGTAAATATCTTTAGGAAATAGTTACCACACAATTGATAATACGCAATTATTATTAAAAAACATAGCTTTCCTTTTTGCAGTGAGGAAATTAATTATGTATATAAATAGTGTTATATATTATATAATATATTGTTTGGACCCCACATCCATTTTAGATTTGGACTTCTGTTATCATCTGTGTCATTCAGTAGTACCATGAACAATCAAACACTTTTCATTTGCGATTTATAATTAACTGGGAATGTTATCAATCCTTCATCTACTTACAATGCTTAAAGATTGCGCAGAAAAATGGACCAGTTCTTATATTCTGGAGGAATAGTGAAGAAAACATAAACATTTAACAGAGGTAAAGATCATGAAAATCCCATTCATTCAAAGAACTAACTTGTCCAACACTAAGAACGGGATAAGAATGGGACTCTTCATTTTTAAATCAAATTAAATCCATTGAAAATCTTTTTTAAAAATGTAAAAGTTACGATATAAAGTGGGTAACTAACGAAACCTACAGGGTACTGAAATCACCAGAGGATTCAAGGATATTGAAAACTTTCATGCTAAAAAGGCTAGAGAGCTTTGCTGGAGAGAGAAGTACATTGGCCTCACTATAGGCAGTAATGATATGGTACGAGGAAGAACATGAGATTATAAATTACAAAAGAACAGTCTCCGTGAGTCCTGATTTTGGACTGCAGGAGGAGAATCAGAACCTCTGATTAAAACAGGAACGTGGGACCTTCGTTAAAAACCCATGCAAGCAGCATATGGTACGGAGCGCTCTCATACTCATTAAGCACAATGAGCAACTACAGATTAAAAGCTGCTGGTGTCTCACTTTGACAGGGCAAATGCTTCCAGTGGAGAAGAGGGAATGAATTTTGATAATTAGATGCTTTCAGGTTGCAAGTTTAATAGAAAGAGGGAACTCTACGGTTTCTACAATAACTGCTGCATTTGCAGGACCCCTGCAAAGCCTGTACAGTGACAACAGATCACCCCTCCTAAAGCAGCTGTGTCAACAGCAGCTAATTTGCACAATTCTTATTTCTGTGAATCAAATGACAACTGTGGGTAGTGCCATGATTAGCATGATCTGTAAAATAATAACTCACCTTGTCACAAGTGAAATTAGTTTCACTCCTGTTGTTCCTGTATTTTTTTTTCTCCCCCTTCTCTTTGTAGGATAAGGCACATTCTGCCTTCAGTCCAATTTAACACTGCTTGGCTTTACGTGTCTGAAGCAATTTAGACCTGGATGAGGTGACCTGGCTTGAAGATTTTAAGGCAGGACCATCTCCCACCTGCCTACAGGGAGGCAGGAATATATATACATATATATATGTGTGTGTGTGTGTACATACATATATATATATATTTCCTGCTAAACTGGACTAGGAAAGATTTTGGAGGGAAATATGGTGCCAGGAAGCCTTGTTAATGATCTTTTAATGTTCCTCAGGTACTCAGATCACATTATGCTTATGTATTGAGGTACCGTTATGTGTACAGCAATGCAAATCAGCAGGACTGCACCAGGGATGACTCACACATTATTTTGTTGGTGCTGTGACATGTCTGTGTGCAAACTGCTGCTCTCAGCCTGGGGTTTGACTCTGGGTGCAGCTTGTCTGGCGCTATGGACATAGATCATTATTCTCTGTATAGGTGTGGAGGTAGTTGATGGGCAGTCATAATTAAGAGCTTTGCTATTTGCATGAGAATCATTTTCCTCTCAAATAAGAAATGCCAGGGACAGAGAGTGGTGCTGCATATCTGAACTTGGATCTTGACTGTCGGGAGGTAGCTGTTTTCATAAATTCTTTTACGCTTTCGCCCACGAGTGTGGTGGATGCTGCTCTTGCCCTGAGCCTGCCAGGCTGCCATCTGCCTGACAGTCCAAAGCACCAACCTGAATCCAGCTGCTTTTGTGGCTAAGATCCAAGGCTCTTGTCAGCTCACAGCCAGTGATCTGAATATGTGCGTGCAAATATTTATAGATGCCCTGGAGGTGACCTAGAAGCCCTGCAGGCTGAGGGCCCCTCTGCAGGCCTTCCTTACTCAGTGGCATGTGGTGGAAAAGCAGGTGTTTGCCCCTTCCTGCCATGGAGGTGTTATCCTCAAAATGGCAGGAGATGCCCCCTGAAGCTACTGAAATTAATAACACTGCAAACAATAACAGCAGTCCAGCTGGTTTGAAAAGTACTGCAACAAGATTGGGGTAAAGTCCCTTCGTGGCTAGAAGGCTGCAGAAGGTACTTTTAGCCTCCTGGCTTTTGTGTGCACTCACTCGAGTGTGTCAGCGCTCGGTTCCTTCCAGGAGCTGAGCTGCGAGAGAAGAACCTGAAGTTTCACCAAGTTTGAAAGTTCCCCACAGCACCTTGGGGATGTTGTGGAGAAGAGAGGGGCTGTCATCTGCTGCTGGACTGTGCCCGTGCCTCGTGCTGGTGCCATGGACAACGAGGAGCCCGGTACCGGTAGGGTTCCTGGTGAACCCTATTGTGACTGCACATGCCTGTATTGCTTAGGCATATGAGACCATTAACTTATTTTTCTGTTCAAAATACAGGTCTGTTTCTCTGTGGCTCCTCATGTGTGTTGTTTAGGTTGTGAGCTGTTCAGGGTACGTATTGTTCCTTACTATGAACACTTCCAAAGCTTTGGCTGAAGGGAATTTTTCTCTCACCATGGCCTCTTGCCAAATCTGCAGCAGTACCAGGCTGTCTGAAGGCAGTTCATCCCTCTCCAGGTACACACACGCTCAGCTGCATAAACAGCAAAGCAGCCTGGATTTCGTCAGTTCTCCAAGGCCGTAGCCCATCTCCACTTCACTGAGGAAGCCTAGAGGCATGCGATTTCTTGGAAGGTTTTTTAAATTTATTTTTATTTTACTGCAGCTGTTTACACTGTATCTCTTCACCTGTTGGTTAATTGGCTTTACTCACCTGGTTCCTCAGTGAGCAAAAGCTCTGAACGTTTTACAGAACTCGCAATTCGTGTTCAGAGGACAGTGATCTGTCTGCTCCAACGTCAGCCTAGTGACAGCTCTTGCGTGTGGCCCGCTGATCTTCTTTAGCTGCTGCAGCGTCAGCAGTCACATTGGGCTGTGGTGACTGTATGAGAGCTCGTGACAGAAGGGACAGCTTTGTAATCCCTGCAAATTCCCCCCACCCTGCCGGGACCCTTTTGCGTGTGTGGTTGGGGTTTACTGCCCTTCTGTGAAGAGCTTTCGGCGGATAAATACAGCACTGATGGGCTGAGGGCTTCAAGCCTCAGCGAGGGCATCGCTTGCCTGTGATCTCTAAAAATACAGGTAAGCAAGAGCTGTGCTGGTCCGAGCAGTGAGCGTGGCTGCTGTGCGTGCTGGCACTCAGCGTCCCAGCTCCCGAGGGAGTCACGGTGCGGGCCCGTGCCGCACAGAACACGGCTCGCCTCTGCGCTCTCCTGAATTGCGCCGAAATGGAGGCACCGGCCTCAGAAAGACTCCTGAGAACGGGCCATGTAAAAGACAACATTCAGTGAAAGTCCAGCTGGTCTGGGTCAATTCTGTTGCTCCAGGAAGTCCGGTTGCTCTAGCAGGATGAGGAAGCAAAGGCAGTCTAACAGTGTCGGCAGGTGTGCCCTGCCTGCCATCCCGGAGTACCCAGGCTTTCAGGACATTAAGGTTTGTATGCAAAAATTCTCTTTGGAATCTATGGTAACTACCACCTATTTTTCTGATACAGGCATTTCCCTGTTGCCTGGTAAGCTGTTTTTTGATGTGATGCTGTATTTTGGGCTGGGTCTTGGTATAAAAAAGCTTAAAAGCTTGACAGAATTTTTGTCCACTTCACTATCAAGTTGAGATTTGTTTAAATTTTTTTTTTTTTTTTAAGGTTTGAGGTGGGAAGGAGGGATTACTTTTCATTAAATTTTACTGCTTTTGAATTACCTAATTTAATCCAAAAGTGAAGTCACTCTAGGCATAACCACTAGTTTTGCTGGATCTCTTCCAGAATGTGATGGAGTAGTTAGAGGTCGAGAACTTGATTACATCTCAGTTTGCGTGGCGTGTCCAAGTTACTACTCCTAGTTTGCAGCCAGTGCTTTTTGTTCATTAGTAATAAGCAACACAGCAGAGCTTGAGCACGGAGTGCCCTGCTGAGACATCGCTGTGCTCTGACACAGGGTTTGGGTTGAATCCCATAGCAAGTTCTCTAGCTTATTTAACAGTTGTGCGAAACAGCATGAATGATAGGGTTTTTTGATACCAAAAACATTGTCAGAGATAAAAAATGATTGCAAAATGTTCTGTGATCCTACTGTGTAGGTTATCTGTATAAAATGAAGTCCTTTTTTAAAAAAAAATCAACTAGAAACAGTAGCATAATGCCAAGCAGTTCTTCCTTCGAGCTGAATGGCAAAAAAATTTCAATGAATAAGCCATGATGCAGTGCAACTTGCTATTGCTGCTGCGAGCTTGGAGCAGGCTGGGGTGCCTTAACATAGGTGTGAGAAAGATAGAAAAGGTAGAGCAGTAACTTTGAAAACCCCAGGAGCACGAGTATGGATATGCAAAGGCAATCTTACATGGTGCGTTTCTGGCATGCTTATTTGAGACTCATTGATTCCTTCAAACTAAATAAAATAGGTTTTTTCCCCTAAAATCCACAAAGACACCCCCTGATGTTAATGGAAGCTGGATCAGGACCTTTGATTATTCAGGTAATTCGGGTATCAAAATGGTTGGTTACCATGGAGATGGGCATTAAATGACAGGAAGGGAGGTGCAAATTCCATGCACATCTATGATGTCTTGTAAGATAATAATAAACTCATAGTTTTAGGTTATAGAAATATATTTCAAGTGAAAACTGTAACTCTTATAATAAGATACTGTGATTCAGAGCAAAGTTACTTGGGAGTAGGGAAAGAAAAAAGATCTCTCAAAAGGACCATCCATTTTGATTATGTGAAAAAACAACTCTAGGCTGATGAGATTTGAAAAGGAACACCCTGAAGTTTTGTTAATGCGGATAGCCTGGGGAATATCTGAGGAAAATTTGATTTTTAAAAAGGCTACATTAAATTTAGTTGTAGAGGATGTGAATTTTCAGCATTGATTAACCTCAGGCCGACAGACTCCTGTTCCAGACAGGGGTTGACACCAAACACCAAGATCTTCAGGGAATTTTGATCCTAAAATCTTCCCTAACCTCTACACTAGTTGGAACCATAAAACTAATTTCCTTTTGTTGCTTAACAGCACATTTTAATTCAGACTCCCTCCTTCCTTCTGCCCCCAACCCTGTTTCTCCCTCACATATGTTCTGTGCAGTTATCAGTAAGTTATTCCGGAACTCCAGTCTGCAGCCCACTCTCCTGGGATCTGAGGAGGAGAGAGAAGAGTTTCTCAGCACAGCTGAGCAGTTGCCCCAACGCAGCTTCGTCAGAGCATTTCTTGGGGGGCTCTTCAGGAAGCTACTTGCAAGGCTACCAGACGCCCAGCAGCGGCTTCCGTGACAAACCACTGCAGGAGTATTTTGACGAGAGGCTAATGGAGCTCCGGAACTATGAAAGCAGGAGAGCAAGCCGGAAGCCAAGGGGATTTGCCGGCGAGAAGCAGAGCCCGCTCGGCACGCGCGGAGGGTGTCGGCGCAGGAGTAGCTGCAGTGCTGTGACACTGGCGGGGCACAGCAAGAAGGCAGAGGCATCCTGCAAGTCTGGCTGCCAAGCCACCAAAGCAGTGTTAGCGTGGAATGACCACGAGGAAACGCACAAGGTCCTGGCCCTCTACAAGAGTGGCTACGTGGACATTTTCACAATGCATGTCATTGCTCCATTAGAAGCATTTCTGCAGAAAAAAGAGCTACCGTAGCTAGCTACAGCGATTCGGGTAGTCCTCAAAACCAAGAAAAATTGTTCCTGTTCAGGACATTCTGACTTAAGCCGTTCACGTGTGGCCGTGCACATCTGACACAGAAACATGCTGCTTTGTGGGAGGAAGTGTTCTCTCCTTTTGTGTTCTTGACACTGGCCATTTTGTCATCAGTTATTTTCCACAAAGAGTATTTATAATTAAGAAATAATATCTCAAATTGTTGTACATAGAGATATTAGTATTTTAAACACATGCACATATTACTTGAATTGTTAACATGCCTTAAAAAATGGTATTTAATGTGAGAGAAGCATCCTGGTTTCCTATGTGTGTGAAGGTAGCCTCCTTCCTTCCTAATGTACATGGAGACCACTACAGCAAATTCCTAGCAGCATCTGAACTTCAAAATGTGTATTGTTGAACAATAGAATTATTGTTTATAGTGTTATAGTCTACCTAGATATAGATCTAAGTATATAAATGTTAGCTGCAGCTGAATTTTTCTGTTATGTGAAATGTCAGTGTTTAATTCTACAGTGCACTGTATAAATATCCAATCCAAAGCCAGGTAATTACTGCAAGTTTAGTAGTAAAAGTAATACAGGCTGTGGTATCATTAGCAATAAATTCCTCCTTACAACAGTAACTGAGTGAATGTTTCTCTGTTTTTTTTGTTTTTTTTTTTTGTCTTAATATGAGGTAACAAGTAATGGCAATGGGTTCAATTAATGCACTAATTGCAAATTCCCGTTGTCAGAATTGCTCAGCTGCAGGGACAGTGGTCAAAGCTCTCTGCGCAGAGACACAGCACCTTGGAACAGGAGTAGGGATGGGAGCTGAGGTGGTTCTTGCTTCTCTTTCTCTTAAAAACTATTAGAAGAGTGGTAAAATTTCACATCAGATTCTCTCAGATGGTTAAAATTTTGTGAAAAAAAATGGCTTGGGTTTGTTTGGAAGGCATTAATATACATAACCTGCATTTATGTATTTTATTACCTTGGGTTTTACCAAGTTTAGCTGCTGGATGTGAGCTGTTCTCATGATGTTATTTTGTGAGACCTGAAACAAACTGTCTGCCACCTGCAGCCCTGCACAAATAACCTTTATGCCTCTTGGAAAACTCCTTTTCCTCTTAAACAAAAGCAACTGCACCACTTTCCTGCTGCTGATTTTGCAGGTAATTGTTTTGGATCCTTTATGTGCAGACCAGCGAAAAGCACTTTGTAGAAATTTGCTGTTGTTTTCTTGAACATTTTCTCTCTGCTTAACTGGAGTTTAGGCAAACTACTCCACAGGGTTTCATAAATCAGACAGTGCTCACCTTAAAAATAGTCCATGTCTTCCAGTGCCTGCAAGTGATTTTGTCACTCTGTCCTTGGTACTTATTTTTAAGTTTGTAAAGAGTGGTGTTGTCTGGCACCCTGTAGTGCATCCTATGTAAGGAAGAGGAAGGGCACAACCCTGTTTTCAGTCTAGAAACCGAACTGCCTCAAAGTTAGATACAACCTTGACACAGTTTTCAGGTCCCTCCATCTCCATGAAGATATGATGCAGCAGAAAAGAAAAAGTGTTCTTAAAACACATAAAGCCACGAAGGCATCTAGCAAGATGCATCCCATTCCCACTGAAATAACTTTAAGCTCCCCGGAGGAAGCTCAGTTTGTATATATGTCTCGTAAAAGCAAAACATATCATTTTCATGTATTTAAATTAAGGAATTTATTAAAAAAAAAAAAACAAAGCCAAAAAAACAATCAAAACAGTGGTTTGATCTAGATACAGCAGCACTGTGACATTACTAGGACATTATGTACGAAGAATCCAAGCAGCCATAGAACACAGAAGCCTTTATCTTCAGTAACAATCTCAAAATGAATCTAGTTTCATCAAACAATGTTAAAGATCTCCCTGGAAAGAGAAACAAAACCAAATATCCCCCCCAACCCTCTAACCCTTTGGATACTAGAATGATTTTTTTTGTACAATACCAACAGCCACTAGTTCTTCTAATTGAAAACATTTGCTTTAATTTATTATGAAAATGATTTGTTGACTCGGTTATGAAAGATAGCTTTTAACATTGCTTTAGAAGTGTCTGCTCTTCTTACGACGACAGTATTAGAAGTGCCTAAACACATTTAATCCTGGATATGCTCTTGAAATTCAATCAGAAGGATATTCTGTGTATGTTCATATACCAAATATGATTTTTAATTTTTAAAGCAGGTGAAAAGACTAACCCTAATATGAAACAGCAATTTTACAATTTAATTATTAGTCAAATATGGGCAACCACATGATAGTTCATGAAATCTTTAGGTCTATCTACATTGCTCAAAAACACAAAATAAAGTTTTTACATCCTTCACCTTCAAAAGGCTAAAATGTCAAGTCTTTTAGAAGCGTGTCCAGTATTTGAAAGAAATGCAATCAAGGGAAATTGCACACGAAGTAATTCATTTGAGCTGGCTAATAAACATATTCGGCTGCGGGGTGATGAGGAAGGAAAACACATTTGTCATCCAGCCACTATCTGAAATTCTTCTTGCTGGGACTGAATCTTCTTCACTGGCCTGTGGTGTGCCAGGAAACCTGCAATTTCCCCTTTGCAGTCCTTTGATCCCAGGAATGTGGTTACTTCTTTTGTTTCCATAGATGGGCAGTGAGTTGATCCGGTGTTTACCATTCATGCATCATTGTGACTGTACACAGCATTTCAATAGAGACCTAGGAATTCTGTTGCAGATTTGGCCAAAAAAAGAGAAAAAATGTGAAGCTGAAGAAGGGAATGTTATTTTCTTCCCGTCTTCATCACTGCGTATTTCCAACATAAAAAAAGAGGAAGTGTTTGTGTCATTGCTGCAATTAGTAGCTAGCTCTTAAATAAGAAATGAATACTGGAACCTTTGCACTGCCATCTTCTGTCGGAGGTGTCTTTACAGAAGTGAAGTGCATCCCGTTTCAGCATCTGAGGAACTGTAACAAACCAGTAACTGAAAAGACCCCTATTAACAAGAGTCATCTCCCTAAAGTCATGTAAATAAGAGCTCAAACAAACCTATTTCACTTAAAATAAAAAAGTTAATATTGATCTGCTTTATGCATAGACTACAAAGTGCTTTCCATTGATAGAGAGCATCACTCCATGTTTAAGAACTGGAAAACGAAATTGCACAGAGGTTTGCCCAGGGCAGTAAAGAAAAACACGGCAGGATAGGAACACAATCCACTGCTCCTCGCTCCGACACATATATCAAGAAGAATACTTCTACACAGGCAACGATATTCATTTTACTGAATAGGTTGCAATCTCTTTAAAATTGTTTCTTTCATAAAACCCATTTGACAGTACTCTAGCTCAGCTGATCCAGCAGCAGCATCCTGTATTTGTATTATCCCAGAGATGTTTGGGGACATGAGTATACAACACTGTAGCCTGACGTTGGCTTTCCCCTTCCTCAGTGACTTCCCTAGAGGAAACAATAGGCAAAGTACTCTGGACCAATTTCTCTCTCTTTCCTTTTTGCAGATAAAGACAGAAAGGTATTACCAGGCAGACAGCATAAATGATATTGAGTATTTCCAAGTATTTCTAAGTGAGATTGTCTCCTGCCCAGCACACAAAGTGAAGAATCGTTTTAGACTTATGAACCCTTTCTCTCAAGTTTAGCACAAGGGTGGTAGTAGTTCTTATTCCTATTCTAAATGATTAATAGTATTTTAAATTGCGGGTTGGATTTGTGGAAAATTTGACACTGACAACTCTGGAATCTTCTATTTTCCATGTAGGCACTGACTGGAAACAGCTTCTCCCAGTCTCCACAGCCAAATATACCTCCCTTCAGCCTGAGACAGGGTAGGACCATCCTCAGCAGAAGAACCTTTTAGTCTGTTCACCACTGGATTTCTGTGAGCCAGACAAGAAGGCCACATGGTGCTTTTATGATCACAACACCTCATACCTTGGGATTGATTGATTTTATTCCTTGAGCTTCTGCAGGTCCTTTTGGGCTTCACGCTACACACATTAAGGAAGATGGTCTGGATCCCAAGAGGCAGACTAACCCAAGAATGTTCGTTCAAAGCAAAATCCATTTTTTCAAGGTTGTATGGAAAATGCCTGGAACGTCTGGTGCATGATCTCATTTTTACTAAAGTATTTAACAAGTGAGCATTACAAATCCGAACAGACAACAGTCACAAATAACTGTGGACAAGAGGTTGAAACAGCCATACATTTTCCACAAGGAAGTCAGGTTTCATGGGCCAAATCTGACCCACCCATTCCATGGATGTCCTAGAAGCAGCTACGCTGTAAAGATGTGCACCTGCTCTTCCATTAAAGTCTGTGATAAGAACCATAAGATTCAGGCTCAAGTATGTGGGAACACTGATCTCTGGCAGAGCTGATCATCCCTGCTGCATGGGCACCTACTTGCTCTCTGAACTCTTACATCTGACTTGCTCACACAGACTATATTGCCTTGGAGCCACGGGCTAGACCCTCTACTTAACACAACCTTGAATAATTGCAAGATACTCCAGAAAATTTGGGTTGCATACAGCTAACCAAGGAGGCATGTGAAGCAATGTAGAGTAACTGCTGTTTGATGCTTCATGAAGATACACACATTGGGTAGATTCCACACTGTACTTTAGTGCTCATGGCCTCTCTTTCTGTCTCTCTTTTGTTTTTTTTTGTCCTTCTCCTGGCTTCATTGGCATCATTCTCTTTTTTTTTTTTTTGTCCTTCTCCTGGCTTCATTGGCATCATGGACTGTTTCCTGGTTTTCATTTTAGCTGAGTCCTCGTGTTTGAAAAGCAACTTAACAGCAACTGGACTTGAAATGGGAGGCTTTCACAGACAAAGGGAGCCTGGAGTCTGAGTCCAGTTTGAACAAACCTAGGAATCAGCATCTTGGAATAGGCCACTCACAATGTTAATAAAGTTTGAGTCTGCTTATGCAGCCTAAGGCTTATAGCACTGCTAGCCATAGATTCTGGGGGAGGTGATTGTTAATTGAGACCGGAGGAAATTGTCACAGGCACCGGGAAGTGCCTCTGAACTGCCAGTTAGCAGGCAGCTGTCATCAGCAGGGCTGGATGAAAACTGCTGTATTGAGTTCTGCAATTCGCTAACATTCAGCTGGACTTCCAGTATCTGTTTGGTCTGATTATCTTCACACCTTTTCTATCCTAACACATACATTTCTGTTCAGGAACAATACCTGAGTTACAGCCATTCTTGTAAAAACTCTTTTTAGATAACCCAGGTCAAGGGTGTGTACCTAAGGGTTTATTATTTGGTATTTTTTCTTCATTGCTCATAAGTTTAAAAAGTCTGTCACCCAACCAGAGCACAGGAAGAATGTGGCAAGACTAAGTGAATCTTGAGGCACCAGAGAAGATGAATAAAGAACTTTAGAATCATAAAGTCCATAGGCTAATAAATGTTCTCCAGATTACTTAGTAAAGACTTTAAAAGTAACAATTCAGGATCAGTGTGCAGAAGTTTCCCAGTTATTAAAAAGAGCCCTATTTGTTCATCAATCTTTTTAAAACAAAGAACCAGATCTTAATTTGTGCATTTCTCAAAAGAAACTGTATTGTAATTGGAAGATGATACAGGAAATGAATCAGTCTGAAAAGCTATTAAACTCCTTTCTCCTCCTTCGTTATGCGCAAAGCCACCTCAAAAATTAAACATGCTGAATCAAAATACTGCATATTCCCTCGTAAATGCTCTCCAAGATTTTGTGATGAAATTAGGAGCCTATTTTTTCAGGACTTCTGAACACCCATGGTGTTTTTTCAATGAAGAATTTGACTGCACAGAGACAAATTGCAATTGCACCTGGTGACACAAAGGAAGGGAAGGACTTGTGGTCTATCCTGGTCTTGGGTGTGAGGCGAGCTGAATAACAACAACAAAACTGTGCAATTTGTTATTGTAGGCGAATCTTGACCAAGAGATTCCCAGTTTGTCAGCACTACTGATGTGTGATACTGATTGTATCTCTCAAGTCCTGGATACTGACAGCGTATCGCAACACTGCCCTCCATTCAGCATGATGCTGCTGAAATTCTTGTGGACAGGAGAGCAACACTCCAGGGAAACAGCAGGAAACCTCCCTCTTGGTCTTGTTGTCTTGTCTTTCCCTTTACTCACTCTCTGCTCCGCAAGGGCTGGGACGTGATTGCAGAGTTGACTCTTTAGCACAAGCAGGAATAAGGATCCTTCCTCCATTTCATCTTGATGATTCAAGCTATGCAGCCATGGAATAATCTCTGCCAAGGTTGACAAGCTCTTGGGACTCACAGAACACAATTCTTGTCCACTCTAGCATTTTGCACCGTCCTCGTGTTCCCACTGCTAGAGCCCTAGAGGTGCTGAGGAGGGAACTGTCCCAGCGTACGGACAGCAGCAGGGGCAGAGAGCAGCTCCCGTCACAGGACGGATGTTGCCCAGGGCACAAACCTGGAATCCTGTCTACAGCCACACAGACAGACAGCGTCCATGTGCAATCACCATGTTATTTGCTAACACTCACTGTTGTCTTATCAAAAAAATCATCCACCGCTAGTTAAGTCTGATCATCTAGGAGGTATATGGCCAGGTACAATCGTTTTGCAATTTGCTCACCAGTTTTCTATGCAGGGTTTGTCATAATTAGGCTTTTATTTCCCAAAAAGGAGATGGCAAAAAAAAAAAAAAAAAAAGGAAAGTTTTGTCTTCATGTGACAAATTGCATGTTAATGCAGAAAATGAATCATGAAGCAAATGAAACTACTGGGTGAAAAGCTGTGGTATTACCAGCTTTATCTCATGAAACACTGGGGAAACATGAAACATGGACTAAGCCTTCCCGTAACTCCTTTTTTCTGTCCTCCAGAATGGTGGGTAGATAATATAAGCCACATTTTTCTGATGGGAGAATATGCTTCTCTGGTGCTGCAAATTCAGGAAACGGCAGTGGTGGAGCAAGAGCTCTGCCCTCTGTCTAGCAGGCAGCCGGCCCCCCTTTCCCCAGGACGTGAGCCCAGCGCACAAACGTCCTGCGCGCAGGGCTGCTGCCAGGGGAGACCTCCGGGCCAGGCACACAGGCTGCAGCTGCACGGCCAGTTGTCCACGGACTAACAGGTCCCAGGTGCACTGAGACACACCCGTGGTTTGGCTAAGACCTGTTCTTCCACTTCTCACCTACAGTTCTTGAAAGCAGGTGAAATCCCAAGAAAGCCTGTGAGAACCTCCCAGAGCAAGTATGTCTTTATCCAAAGCATGCTAAAATGACTGGCGGGTTTTTGTTGTTTTACACCAGGCTATGAGAACAGATCCAGAGGTACAGGCCTCTATAGACATAGATGCTATAGGCATATATTGCAATATATGCTAGGGCAGCATATAGGCACATGCTGCAATATTTTATTTCCCTTTTGAAGCTATTATAGTTTATAGCTGATCCAGGGAGAAAATTACACAAAATTTTCATCTCTTCCTGTCTCCCTACAATCTTGCACCTTGCCAAGCTCTGCACTGCCATCACCCGACACAGGGGAGCGGCTGAGCACCATCTGCACTGGGCGCAGGGATTTCCTGGACGCACCGACCCGAAGCAGGAAGGGGAATGGATTCTCGGTGATATTTCGGCACGTTTACAGAGCTTTCCTGTGTGTCTACCAATGCCCAGGAAATCTGGGAGCCTTTGCAATGATGCATGCTTTCCTTCTCACACACTTCGCTTCTGATCAAGGTGCCCTGTTTCCCTCCTTAGTCTTTCTTCCGCTTTACACCAATTCTCACCCTGTTCTGTTTCTCTCCCACATGACCAGAGCTGTTTTAGCAATTCACGTCACTTTCTCATTCACAGCTTTGACGCTACTAACCCACATCTTCTTCCTTTCTGCACTGGCCAGAGAAAACATATCTAAGGATATTTTGTCTAAGGAATTTTGTCTACTTAGACTTTTGCAGGCCTTCCTGTGTGCTTCCTCACGGCCAAGGACAGCTGCACTATTTGTCAGACACACCAGGATGACCACCAGATGTTCCCTGTTGACCCAGAAGCGTAAAACGATCAGTCCGGTCTAGGCAACATTGTAAAGACTATGTTGAATCACCCTGTTTTACAGTACATGGACTATGTAGACCTTGTCTGCACTTGGGGGACCCAGCTCTTGCAATTCAACTCGAAGGGAAGCAATGCTAATTGATATCTGATCTGGCATTCTTAATAACAGACAGTAGTCTGCTTGAGAAGAACTTACTTCTGGTGCCTGAGGTACTGTGACTGCTCTGACTGATCATATTTATACTAGTGGGAAGAGTATTTTCCATATTGGTTACAGGATCCTCAACAGAGAATGACAGAGCCAAAAGTGGGAGCTATTATTTCATAATTGACATTTTATTCAATTAAGTTGAGGACTTAATTGAGGGGATGAGCTGCGGTGTGTGCGACACGACACTTCACACATAAAAGAACCCTAAGTGCAGACACAACCTACAGGTTCTATTGCTGCTCAAAAATGGTGACAGGTAAAATAAAAATATATGTGATGAGACATAAGCAGGTCAGATCCCATTCTGGCCCCTCATAGCACATGTCTAGAGAGCTGACATGAATCTCATGATCAGAACAAAACAGACTATTGAATTTCTCTCTCGCTACCTGTTAGATATAAGCAACAGTGCAAATTCTGAGACAGAATAGGACTGAGAGAGCTGGGCCTGTTCAGCCTGGAGAAGAGAAGGCTGAGAGGAGACCTGAGCAGTGTCTAGAAGGACCTCAAGGGAGGCAGCGAGGAGGATGGGGCAGCCTCTTCTCAGTGGTGGCCGCTGACAGGACTAGAGGAAACGGCCACAAACTGAAGCACCAAAAGTTCCACAGGAACTTAAGGAAAAATTTCTTGCCAGTGAGGGTGACAGAGCCCTGGCACAGGCTGCCCAGGGAGGCTGTGGAGTCTCCTTCTCTGGAGACCTTCCAAACCCCTTGGCCGCAGTCCTGAGCCACCTGCTGTAGGTGACCCTGCGTGTGCAGGGGGTTGGACTAGGTGATCTCTAGAGGTCCCTTCCAGCCCTAAGCGTTCTGTGAGTCTGTGAAATTCCCTGAACTTCTGACTGTAACACTGAAATCTGTTAGAATTTTGCTCTTACTTCAATGGGTGCAAGTTTCAAGTCCTTGAAAAATAAATGATCAGTTGCCTTCCTGGTCACCTCTCAATCAGTTTTGTTCTTTCTCTCATTAGAAACAGCAAAAAAACAAAATAAAAATTGTGAAGGAAGAGGCCTTAAAAAAGGGTTCCCTTTCAAACCAAACAAAATTAAGATGATCTAACAACAAAACTAAGTGCAAATCTCAGCTGTGCTGGTCCCACAACACCACAAACCTTAGGCATAGTAAGGAGTACTCTTAAATGCATCAAAGCCTTATCTGTATCTTTTAACATTTAATGCGAGACATTACAAATTAATGAAGTGGAGAAATGTATGCAGTGTTGCTGTAAACCAAATATACAGATGTAAAATAATTAAGAATAAACTGTTCCATAAAAATGTATGTCAATAAAACCCAGTCTGATAAAGTGGAATATGAATATTTTTCTAGATTTGTTAAAAAGAACAATTTCTCATTTGAGGCTCTGGAAGTCTTGAGTCACATTTCTTTTTCTTTTAAAAAATGTCTTAAAACACATGGCTTTACAGCTGCTGCTTGGAAAATATACACCTCCAAAGTCTGACTTTCATTTAAATACAAATGTACAAAATGTAAACTGAGACAATAGAGAAATTTACAAAACTTTCCTTTAAAAATAATAAAGACAAAATTCAGTTCTAGCATGATGCTATTTAAATACGTGCAAGTAGTCATGTTCATTGAATTTCTATTGCAATGTTCTAAATCGACAAATTAGATTCACACAGTCTTGAGTGCCACCTCCAAAAACAGACCTGAGTGGAAATTTCTTCTTAAAATGCGAGGCTCCACTGGAAGGAATGGATAGAAAATCTCCATTTTAGGGAGATCCTTTTTGCTTTTGTCTTCTTTCCACTCAACGGTGGATGCTCACTCTTCCATAGAAGCTCCATAGAGGAAGGATGCAACGTGGTGTTTCATAAAACTCAGTTGGAACTAGCTGCTTCCAGTGGAGTTTGAACTTACATGATTTGAATTTATGTGGTGATTTAAATTGGCCTTTGAATTTGGAGAACTCTTTGAATTGTTCTGATGCTGTAGAAGGAAGAAAAGAATGACAATCAGATTCACCAAACATACCACACTTTCCTTTTACCCAATATTGCTCATTTTATGGTTACATTGTACTAACTGCAATGAAAGATTTTTGTTTGAAGATCCCTGGAGGTAAAATACTGTTCGCTTTCTTACCTGTACTCTCTCTAGGTTAGGAAGACCATGGGCGTTCTTGAGAAATGCAGAGATGACACAACCGAGCCCCAGGTGTCAATTCAATACACAGCAAAACTGTCAGTATCTGCTAAATCTGACTAATGCAGAGAATACCTGCCAGTCCTTAGGGATAGCCTTGACCATATACAAATACGCCGATCTAAGAACGTTATCTGAATTTGCAAATGTCACCGTGGTGCCTCAAGAAAGCTGCATGTCACATAGTCCCTTGTGTACTTCCCTCGCCAGGGGCTTGGTTTCTGGCCTCGACTACTTCATTCAACATCCACATTTTTATTATTTTTCAACACATAAAACAAAGGATTATAATGGAAACTTATCAGAGACATATAGCCATTTTCGAAGCGTGCTTAATAAGAAAGCTAGCATACAACTGAAAAATACTGTGGGAAGTTTTTAAGCACTGAAAACAAATGTGTTGAATAACCCTGGCACTTCTAGCAGTAAAAAATCACAAGAGGTGGATGGGAAAGCTGGGACACACAGGGTTAGTCAGGAAATTACCAGGGTACCGTGACAGCCAGCCCTCTAGTGCCTTCCTCCTAGCAGAAATACCTATAGGACACGATTATGACCCCGGGCATCTAGACTATTGGAGGGTTCCTCATGTTAGTCATGAAAGAACTCACCTGTCGTTTAAATATCCTCTGTAGCAATCCTTTCTTGGGTGGCTCTGGCGGGTAGCTCTTATTTAGGTCTGGTGAAATAGTACCATTTGGTCCAAACACATTGAGTTCTTTGAAACACTCTGTTTCTATCATCTGGTGAAATACAGCAAGAAAGACAGAAAGACAGCAAGAAAGAAAGAAAGAAAGACAGAAAGACAGCAAGAAAGAAAGAAAGAAAGAAAGAAAGAAAGAAAGAAAGAAAGAAAGAAAGAAAGAAAGAAAGACAGAAAGAAAGAAAGAAAGAAAGAAAGAAAGAAAGAAAGAAAGAAAGAAAGAAAGAAAGAAAGAAAGAAAGAAAGAAAGAAAGAAAGAAAGAACAATCCATCAGCATTACATATTTTCCAGCAGTGCTACGTTGTTCAAAGTCAGGATCAGGATCATCAGCTTCTATTAACAGCTTGGTTACATATTAGGAGACTTCACAACTGAATTGCTGTTGGTGGCTACAGAAGCTAAATGGGATATAGGAAAAAGAAAGGCTCGGTCTACTCTGTACATTTGCACATTGGTAATGATAGACTTCTAATAAGAAGTTGCCTGATAAAGCAACTGGAGAATATTAGGTAAAGAGGCACCCTCACAAAATCCTGTTTATTAGCAGCACTCCACCAAGGGGATCTGGCATTTGAGCGACCTTGGCTTATGATCTCAGCATCTGGCTCTGTTTTGATAGCAAAGACCCAAGAACAAAAACCCCGGGGCAGTTCAAGATCCAGAGTCAACGGGTGCAGCCGGGACCCACTGGAGACGCAAGGACAACGGGTGAGATCGGGGTCACGAGTGCAGGAGACTCACGCTAGGACTGCCATCCCTCCTGCGGAAGTTCTCCAGGGCTGTTGTCAAAGTGCCTCTGGAAATTCAGAAGGAAGTATAGTAGGATCCTTGCCAATTTACACAGCTATGCAGAGCCAATAGATACAGTCACCTGAGCCTGACATCTGTGGTACATTATAGATCTTGAAAGAGTCCATTTGTAACTTATGAAAGAATCAGAGTTTGGCACGTTAGCCAGTAGCTATATATTACTGGAAATGTACAGCTCCTCTTAAATCATCTGTGTTAGGAGTTTTATTGGGCTAATTTTACTATGACACATCCTTACCTCATTTTGCCACGGAATAGAGACTGATCCTGTGGAAAACTTGGAATAGAAATCATCATCTGTTTGGTCCAGGTTTACTCCTTTCACTGTGGAGAACTGCTCGATGTCTAACACATCCTTGCAATACACTGCTCTGGGCTATCTCAGCAGAAAAAAAAATAGAGAAAAAGTATTTCTGAATCTGACCATGTGCTTTTATTCACGGATTCAGTCAAGTGAGAATGCCTAACAAGTGACTATTTGCATCCTGCTTTTCTAGACTTGCTCTGCCCGCATGTTTATCATCAAAGGCTGACTTTGCTTTAAGCTGGTTAAGCATCCTACTTTGAAGTCCTTAAAGCATCAGCACAAAGTGGGTTTTAGTCATCCATGTAGCATATGGCTAAGAGGTAAGGGAAAAAGGACAGAAAGAGTGAGAAAAAAATCAATATTTCAGGGGTCTTTTCTTTTGGAGAGAGAACAAGAGAAAAGTGGAAATGTCTCTGAATGACACACTGGAGACAGCTCTGAAACTGTACCTCAAAAAGAGGCATCATTCCACTTAGGCCACTGTGGGTTTTGCAGTTTGAAACTTTAAAGGAATGTATACTAATTGCTAAGGAAAACAGAAGAGGTTTGGCATTTTTCCATTGTTTTTATTAATAGCTCAGCTGCTGGAAGCTGTCCAGGATCACCTCTATTAACTCTCTTAACTTGGCTGCCTCTCTTCAAACAAATAGTCAAGCATCTTTACCTTTTTTAAACTACTTAATTTGGGGGGGGTGACAGGCAGGACTCTTTGCAGTGACACTTCTTTTTAGCTTGTTTTCCAGCAATCCATCATAGGAAGCAGAAATCCCAAGTTACGGCCGTAGTTCGTGTGGTTGCGCGCCTGCCTTTGGGGCACTGCAGCACCCGAGGGGCAGCTGGCGGCCCTGCCCAGCCTTGGAGGACTTCGGCACATGTTGGATGTTGCTCTTTGCAAGGTATCGTGGCTCTGAACCCAGGGCGCCACTCTGCAATACTCTATCTAGAACCGAGCAGTGTGACCAAACCAATTAATCTGATGCCTGCTGGAAGAGATTTTTGTTGGAGGCTCCAGCTACCCGCACCCCTGACGGCTGCAATCCACAGAATTCTTGTGGAGACAGAACAGTCTGGAGGAGCATGGAGTGACGTGGGTTGGATTACAACCTCTGCCACTGGCTATATGGCTTTGGGTGATTCAGCTGACTTCAGTAAAGACTTGGAAACCTATGGATGAAGTGCCGAGTAACTTAAATTAGGGTCAGCCCTTGAGTTCCCAAGAAATAGCCATAAAAATTTATGTGCCTCTGCTTTAGCAAATACACCTATGAGAGGTGCCTTCTAGTCCTTATATGCCACAGTTAAGCTTTTAACACACCTTGGTGAATCCCACATTTGAGCCCAGAATTTTCTTATTTTCTACATCAGAAAGAAATAGTAGCTTGTCTCCTCTTTCGTCCCACTGAAGCAGGTCGTAACACCATGGGCTAATTGGCAGGAATAACTAGGCCGCATAGTAAAATGTAAAGCAAAACCAGAGCAGCTAAAGTAAACTTCTGTAGCTTTCAAACCACTTTGGTTTGGTTGAGTTCATAGCAATGTGAACGAAAGCTGCCAAGATGTTACTTTCGTTAGTATATTAAAATGGCAGTGTTTACTTACAGCCATATGGAAACTTTAAGGATAGAAGGCCTAGCCAGAAAGACAGGCCTCCAGGAGGAAAATCACCAGCTAATTTGGTGCACTGGGATAGAGACCCATGCCACAATGAGGTGGAAAATTTTTCTTATTGCCAATGTAACCGAGACTTTCGGTATGTGCAGGGCTGGTGTGTAAACCAGAGGAAGGAGGTTCCATTTCCCATGAACACTAACAAAAGCCAAACGCTATCTCAGGTCCTGGCCTCTGTCCTAGGTGATGCCGGCTACCCGAGCCGGGCTTGGACTTTCTGCTAAGAGTGTCTCCCCTCATAATGAGCAGCCCATTCCTCAGAGCTTTGCTCTTTTTAAATTACGGTCTCACTTCTGTGTGCATTTATATCTATATATGTGTCTTTGCTGATTTTTATGAGTGCCATCTGGTCCAGATCGCATTTTTTTTTCTTATATTATTCCTATGGATAAGTTTGGGAACTTATATGCACATACATGTCTACAGAGCAGTTCTCTTCCTCCCCACAGCCTCCCCATTCCTGCTCACTGCTCATCCCAATGTCCTATAGCTGCTCCAAGACAGGGATTTTTTTTTTTTTAGAAATAAATCTGCAATGGGCCAGTGGGGGTTCTTTCCATTGTACTCACATCAGGGACAAAGGGAGGATCCAGCATTCCTGCTTCTAACCGCTTGAAATTCATGCTCTTGAAAAAGGGGTGTCTCTTCACCTCTGTTGCACCTTCCCCTTGGCACCCCAGCCGCTGCTTCGCATCTTTGGTGAGGAGCTGAAACATGCCCAGAGGAACGGTAAGGAAGTTAGAATAGTGAGAGCCTCACAGTGACTTTTTTCTCCTCTGAGGTTGTTATTTTTTGAATGCATCCAGAGAGGAGTATGAAGGGAAATTGTCATTGATGTTATTTAATGGCTAAAGTTAAATGGATTAGGATCCCACTGTTCTAAATGCTGATCAGAAAATCACCTGCTGTAAAGTCAGGTTGTGGTCAAAATGGAGATTGTTTCTTTCTTTTACTTTTAGTGGGCGCTTTGGAGAAGAGATCTGGCATTTCTCATACATATTTATAAGTTTCCATGTGCTTTTCCTATTTTTTTACATGTTACTCTTGTCATTATAATTTTCCTGAGTTGCTTATGTTGTGTTACTTCCCCATCAAAGTGCATTTTCTCCTACCCCTTGCAATATATTCCGATATAAAACATATACTGCACCCAATCATTTTTATTTGCCAGCCTCTCCGTGTAGAAGTCAAAGGGAATTTTGTCCATGGAAGCAGCATGTCTTCACCCAGAAGATGCACCAGTGAACCAGAATTAGTGACTATCCTAATGCCAGCCTTGGTTGTTTTAGGAGAAGGGCAACGCGCCACCTCCCTACGCTGCAGCAAGTGCTGTCTGCTTGCTGGGTGCACTCTGTGGAGCAACAGGGATTACTCAGCCCAGCAGCCGTGGTCTGTTATATCAAAAGACCTGCATAAACACAAGCACAGACATACACAGGGATCAAAACTCCTTGTGTGTAGCAGAAAGGGTCCAGCTGGCGCAGTGGAAGATCCGTTCTGGCAATGACCAGGCGGTGGATGCGGAGGCAGCACCGGCTGCCAGCTCATGACCAAAATGCCTCTTCTTTAAAATCGTATTCACAGAACTGAAGGGGCCAAACTACTGTTTTAATAGATGATGTCTTGAGAGACAGAGAAGAGAGCTGAAGCTCTGCATGTGACAGAGTTCAGCATGCAGTGACTGATGCTAAAAGGGAAAGGGGAA
>VZSV01000145.1:1222771-1365517 GCA_013398735.1 Nothocercus julius
GAAGGGAAGGGAAGGGAAGGGAAGGGAAGGGAAGGGGCCGCCGGGGGGCAGCAGAGGAAAGGGCACCGTGGGCCAGCACAGCACCATGGCTGAGTGATCTGCTGCCACGCATCCAAGAGCCCCTTGGAAACGGTCCTGAGGAGGAAACACCTTGGGGCAGTGTGGGAGACACTTCCATGGAGCGGGGAGGCTCCACCTGGAGGCCGGGGGTGGGAGGTTTCCTGCCTCACCCCCTCTCCCATCTCGCCTGTTTGTACCATATGGGACATCCACGATCCCTCCCGTGGTGCCTGCCCAGCATCGGCTTCTCCTTATCTGTGACTTCCCACAGCTCTGGTGGCCTCCCTGAGCACTCTGCTACTCCCTGGGCATCAGCGGTTCTCTTATCTGACTCCCACAGCCTGCTCTGTAAACAGTTCCTCACTCCTGCGCTTTGTTCTTGCTAGGGGACTTATTTTTGCAGGCTGAGATATCAAATGGCTTTTGCAGAGCGTGCCCCGCATATGGAGCAGAGTGCGGTGGCAGAGGCTACATAGCCAGAAGAAATCATGAAAGGGATGGTGGGACATAAGCAGAGATGTAGGAGACATGATCAGAGAAGACTGTGAGGACCGAGGGATGGGTGGGAAAGACAGTAGTTCAGGCCATAATGCAGCTCTCAGCTTCCAAAAAATCAGCTCCCTTTCTCCCCCAGCTTCCTCTGTCTCTGGTGCTGCTGCTGTCGAGGTGATGATGTCTGCTCTGATCGTGACCAAAACTGTAGAGAGAAGGAAAACAGCTCTGCCCTTGCTGCTGGTCTGCAGAGCGATGGCATGCATTCTTCAGATCACAAATATGTCCTCTGGAAACAAGGTCTTTTAAAACCTCAGCAAATGACAGGTGAAGAGAAGCTTCTCAGCCGTGTCAGTAAGGTTTTGTCTGGAAGTGACGTATTCCTTCTGGAGAAAACAACCCTCTCAAACCATACCTGACTCCAAGTCACTGCCCTGGCGAGCCTGGTGGTGGAGAGCATGACTGCTTTGAGCACTGGCACGCTATGGGATCTTGGAAACGTTGCAAGGAGTGTGTTTTATTGGCTCCGCTTCCTCCAGAGGAGGTGTTGAGTGGTTTCAGAGTCTTTAGAAAGAAGAGGATTTGAAGAAGCATTTCTATGCCTTGCCATCCCCTAAGCACACAGTAGATTCACGGGATACAGCATCATACAAATGCAATTTAATCAAAAAGTTTTTTTTTCTGACAGCACTTCTCTGGAGCTCACTTTCCCTGGGTAGAAGGCAGGTTGAATGTTTTACCTTTGAATCATAAGACTTAGATAAGCCTGAGCTTTTATGGTCTCGAGGCAAGTTCTATTATTATTTTTTAATCACAACAGCTATCTAGATCTAGCCTATATCAAAAAAATACTTTGCAGTTTTCACACAAGATCTGTTTTGTCTTACTGGTGCTAGGCAGAAAGACAAAAGTTGTATTAGTGCTTGGTTGCTGTGTTGACAGGTGGAAAGAATAACCTGGAGGCTGAAGGGCCTCTTTAATTCCCCGTGACTGACACACTTTTGGGAATGGTGCCTTGAAGAGTTCAGGAGCAAGGGACAGTGCTGTCAAAGAGCTGTCGAAAGGAGCAGGTTTGGACTTCCCTCTAGGTGAAAAAGGAGCAGTTCCTGCTCTAAAAGTCAACTGTAAAACAAGAAAAAAAGGAGGCTACTGTCCTGTTTGTGCAGACAATAATCCACCTGCCTCTAAACTAAGTAGGAAGACTAAACTGATCTGGGAATTTGCCCTTGCCAGCAGTAGCATGGAGAGCCTGGTCAGAGGCTACAGTAAAAGAAAAAGAAACTGTGGGGAATTCTGAGTTCCTCAGTAACAAATGCAAGCTATTCTCTGGAGCATGATGCAGTTAGTTGTGGGTGGTTGTCCGCTGTGGACCAAAAGATGTCAGAGAAATAGGCTGCTGGGAGTGGGCTGGGGCTGCAAGACACCAAGTCTCTGTGAGAGCAGTAAGGGTGAGATGCTCAGAGCGCCGCTAAACTGGCACTAATGCCCCATCAGAAAATACCGGGGTCACCTGCAAAGCCCAGCTGCTGAGAAGCCGCTGCCCGCCCTCTGAGGGAAAGTCCCAGAATGGCCACAATGGAGAACAAGTAAGAAATTCAGGGAATTTTGTACAGAATTTCCTATCTCTGTAGCTGCAGACAGGCCTAGAGATGGCAACAGATAAAGCCAGACACTTCTGAGGGCTTCCGTTGTGGATATCAAGAAATAGCATGACCTAGAATATATTCCAGAAGTGAAAGTCCTTCCTGTCTCCAGGGAATAATGAATCTTGCACCATTTCCTGCAGCTCCAGAAGTGTGCTGCACTAGTTAACCTGTACAAACCTGAAATGAGCATCCTGCTTGGGGATCTGATCAGGGGAAGAAAATGGACATAACAGCTATATGTTTTCAGTTATCTCTACAGTTCTGCTTAATTTAATTGGCATTTGCATTTGCAAAAGATGCATTTGATATGACTAGAGAGCAGAACAAAAGCAACTACATTAGGATGCTGACAGGGCCTCTTAAGAGGGCCGTTCAATGACCAGTGAAACATACTTTAAACGTAAGTCTGCTGTCAAAGCCTATGGAGGACACAGAGCTACTCAGAGACTTCAGAAGATGAATTTGGCTATCCAGCGGTGAATGGAGTTGATACCAAGCAGCAGCACTTTTTGTTCTTATGCAGTGTCTGAGACTTTTCTGCTTCCTTTACAACTGTTGTGAGGATTGCTAAAAACAACAACAAAAAAAACAGCCCCCAAAGCACTGCTTTATGTATTCACATCTGATCACTCAGTTCATCTCCAGATAATACTGTGTGAAAAATAACTTTAAGATGTTTGTTCTAATGACATGAGTAAGAAAACTTTTTTTCAGAGTGAAGTACAAAAAAATGCTGCTCGTGAAAGACAGAGGGGAATTGCAAAACCATCTTCATTGACCCAGCTGATGGGACAATTTTAGGGATCACTTACATAAATTTTAATGCTGGAAAAAAAAAAAAAACATACTCTTTTAAATATTTCTTTAAGAACAGAAAAATAACACTATGGTCATCTCCCAAATAATAAATCAAGATGGTGTTTTGGGGACTAGAATGACATAAAAGGCTGTCGATTGCACTAGTTAGGCTTATGATAATCCTAGGCCAAATTGTGACTGACGAAGAGTCAAAACTCCTTCTGGCACGGATGACAAAAAGGGTTATAGCAGAGGCTCATAGCAGAAGTTTCTATTATTATTATTACCAATAGCAATAGTGATCATTTGAACACCCTAATGTGTGAGAGGTGTCTCTCAGGACAGACAAAGAGGCAGCACTAAAGAATTTTAAGGTGTTATAATGTGTGAACGACTTGGTTTCCAAGGATGAAAGCAAAGAAGAATAGTAGCAGTAAGATGATGAGTTTCTGGTGGCAAATAAAGAAGTGATTCGTTTTAGGAAAAAAGAATCCATCATGTTTTAGTTGGTTAGGGAGGCACATCAGGAAGGAAATGGAGATACTTTCTGAGGAGTAAAACAGGAGTTGTAGGAATAAGAAGTGACAGGGAAGGTAGTCTAAAAATGCCTGGGGGAAACATAGACAAACAGTGCACTGACAGAGTGAAATAGAGCACAGCAATAAAGGCCCATCCAATACTGTTGACTTGAATGCACTTCAAGTCACATCCTTGGATACAAGACTGCACTTGTCAAGGAAAACAAGCATCTACATCAATGAAGTACAAATCATAACAACAACAAAAAGGCAGCATTTCCTAGAAAGACTGGATTTTTTCACAGAAAAATAAACATGAAGCAGTTATGTTATATGGGAACTATGGGTTGGGGAGCTTCCCAGAAAGCCAGATGCCCCTGTTCCTAATTATTTATTATTCATCTCTCATTCAGGCCAAAATAAGGGTTGATTTATGGGAAATGACTTAGAAATTGTAACATGGAAATATGGGATGGATGATGATGAATGGAAGCCATGAGATGTGCCTGCAAACATGCAAAGGGCATAAACATCTAGGAGGGGAAGGTTGAAGTGGGGTGACACTAATGTGTTTGCATATGAGTAACAGAATAAAGACATAGTTCCTAATGGTGAGGACATCAGATCATGGAGTAAGCTTTGAGTAGAAGGCATGAGTAAGTTGACTTTATCTACTACAACTTTATGCTTTGTTTTGCAGGCAAGGGGGATCTTAGATCTCCCTTTCTTGTTTCCTTGATAAGATATTCATACAAAGCAATGGGGTTCTGTTTTTAAGTACAAGCAGCCAAAAGTATTTGAGAGAAGATATTTACATCTTGGCTTTTTTAACAATATCACTTGGTAATCTAAGTGAATTTTGGATGGAGAAGCCCAAATTCCATTATGCCCAGTATCAGAAGTAAGGCTCTTTCAGTCTTGAAGCACAGTAATATGAACATATGGTCACGACATATGTTGATATATATAGACATAAGCTCATGACAGAGCTCTCTTTTGATACATCAAGAGTTTGCACACACAAATCACCTAAGCAACCATGACAGTCAGGCAGTAATGACCAAGTTGCTGGGAATTATTTTCAAATAGTTCATCCTTGCCTGAAGCAATGGAATGAACTACAGGACTTCCTCATGTTCCCTGAAACCACAGCTTCGATGGCTGGAAGATGCAGATGACTGCTACAGCGTAACAACTTTCACTACCTACGGTCTGGTAAGTCATACATCATCTCCAGCACTGTCCCATCTATGCTAAATTTAATTCTGCTCAGCCTTAACTTTTCATGAGCTCAGTTATTTTACTGAAAATTACAATTCTATTGTAATAGAATTACAATATTCTGCCTGCAGCAAGAATATCATTTTTGCCTCACAACATTTTCATTTCATGCACAAACTTAACACTATGAAGCACACAAAGTCTCTGCCACTCCAGCAGCACCTCCTGCTTACCTGCTGGGAGCAGAGATGCTGCTAGTAAGCGATGGCAAGCAGGGTGAGCACTAAATGGTCTGGGCCTGTGGCTGCCCTAGATCCTCCCAAGCTGACATCACTGGGGGGCTCCGAATCTCAATTTAAGGACAGTATATGGCCTAGAGTATCTATCAAGAGTGATGTCAGTTAATTACTACCTGGGGATTCAGCAATGAGTTGGTGCACTGTGACTTAATGACTTCCAGGCATGAGACTTGGCAATGCTACCATTATGTTTTGCAAGGAGACTTCAGAGTCTCTCACCGAAGCCAGCCAGCCGGAATGCTGCGGATACGCTGTCTGCTTGCCTGTTGCACAAGCCACTCTCGGAGTGGAACTCTCACTACCTATCTGTTGGCCTTTCCTTCCCTTCATTCTCTCTCTACCAGTATACACGGATATGTCAGTGTCTCCAAAGGAGACTTCACTCCTTAGCGAATAACATTGAGAATAACGCCACATCCCTTTCCAAATTACAATTCTAGCTTTCTAAAGACGGGAGTTGACATGGCATTGGTGAATTCAGACACAGCTTTGAGATTTTTTTGAGGGCTTGAGGATTTCTATTGTCAGACAGGGCTATTGTGCTAGGGAAATGACTCCCAGCTGAAAGGGTGAGAAAATATTTTAAAGGACAGCTCAACAGTATTAAAAAAAGCTGGATGCCCTGGCACCCTGGGGGAAAAGCTGCTAACAAAGTTACTGAGATGGGGAGGTACAACATTTGAGTGTCACAATAATTTCATTGCATAATCTTTGTCCTGCTTACCCCCAGCTCTCACCAAAGACAATAGAAGCATGGGGTGCTCAGTTCCTTGCAGGAGACACTGAGAGCCTTGCATCATCATCACGTCCTTTTTATTTTTTCTACAAGATTATAAAATTCAGAAATGCATTCTTGACGGCAAGCTAACGTTCAAAGTCTCACGAGGATAGATAGTGCTCCCTTTGCCACAAAACTTTGGAGAGGACACTGTGAGGAATCTCATAGTAAAGCAAGCCCAAATAAACACAATTTGAATGAATACAAAATGCAGTCATTCCATCAACAGATGAGCTGGATTAACCCTTGTCTCTGCAGCCCCTCTCCCACCATGCTGTATAGAGCCGGATAATGAAGCTGCCACGCTGGACCTTCAAGCCCCTTACCATTTTACAGATGGACTTGGCCTCCTCAGAAAACTTATGGGAATATACTTCTTCCGTCTCCAGCACCCTCCTGTCCACCTCTTCCCTCTTCACCTTCTCCTTCCTTCCGCGAAATGGTGATTGCCCAGCAATCATTTCATAGATGAGACAGCCTAGCCCCCAGTAGTCAGGGCTGAGCGTGTATCTCTGGTTGTTCAACACCTCTGGGGCTGCGGAGGAGAAAGACGAGTCTTGTGAAAATGCTTGACATTTACATAGGCAAAACCAAAACCTGTCCCACTTTGGTGACTGAATACACACATGCACATAGAGAATGGTGGGTAAAATATAAAAAAAAAACTTCCTAATTTCTGTTGAATGATTTATAGAAAATGCAGCGTGCTACATGCCATGTTCATATACAAGCTCAGAGCAATTAAAAAACAAAAACAAAAAGAAGACAAGGCTAACTGTTAAGGATAGGGCCAATCTTAAGTCCTTCCAGATTTCTCCATTTAGAAAGAAATGACACGCAAACACACATCCTGTAAACAACAGAGACTGTTCTCCAAAAGCAAATTCTGTCTTTTCAGTGAATTTATAACTTTTTTCCCCTTTAAACGCAAATCCATTTGTTTTGTCTTGCCAACACCCCGTGTGCCTTGGGCAAACCATCACTTTCCTACAGGCATGCTCAGCCTCCACACATGGGTACCAACACACTCACCCCCAAGCACGGAGAGTGCCCACAGACTTACAGTGAGACAACAGAATGTAAAAATAACAGCTCATGTGCTTGTTTGCATTAAAGTCTCCGTATGCTGCAACAGTGTTTCACATCAGTTAGTTCTTCTTTAGTCAAATAAGTTATTTATATAGATGTATATAGTTGCTAGTCAAGTAAGTGTAATAAGTGTTTAAGTGTCCTTGTTCCAAGAAAAATGTCCACACAGAGAAGGCATGGAAATAACTACATTGTGCTTAGAAAACATTAGTTCAATGAGGGAATGCTTTATTTTACCCCCATACAAATCTCTACTTGCCTGTAAGGGCTCCCTCTGCCCAAACAGCAAAACTTTCATGCACACTTAACGACTTAGGATAAACATGCAATATGCATGGAATATTACCTTTTAACTAATACACAAAGCAGCAACTAGAGAGACACCTTTTCTTTCTTTTATGCATATAACCCTCCTGAAATAAATCCATGTTACAGTAAATAGAAACCCAGTTATCGTCTCTTGTGAGTTGTTTTGCTGATACAGAATTATAGACCAGTTTCTGCCAGTCTCACTAAGTGCCTGCCCCCCGATTCTGCTTTCCACCAGGGCAACCACCTGATGGGCTGCTTCAGGGAGCAGAACCAGATGAATGTCAGTCTTTTTTTTTTTAATTAATATTCTATTTATTTTTGTTTAAGCCTACATGGCAGAAGTATCTTCAAAATCCAAGTAATCTCAGTGAGTTATCAACAAGATGAGCTACTGTGGACTTACTTACCCATATACCCTACTGTTCCTACCCTTCCACGGATTGATTCGCCCTCAGGAATTTTAACAGCGAGACCCAAATCAGATATTCTAATATGACCTGCAAGGAAAAAAAGAAACAAAACAACACAAAGCAGATATAATAATATGACTCCAAAATAGACAGAAAACATAACTGTTGTCATCACTGCTTCACTCTTGCAATTTACTGATCTGACATTTTAAGAAACAAGCATTCCAAATCACTGAATTGGAACAATTTCATTGATAAGGAAAAGAGGAGTTATTAAGGATGCTATAGCACAGTGAAATTAATTCTAGCAGTGAGGCTGAGGACTAGAGTGGATTGTGCTGGACATTTTAAAACAATTCAAAAAAAAAAAAAAGCAATAAAGATCACAGAGTAGGGAAGTATCTTGAACTGATCGCGGTGGATGGATGGGCTGACCTAATTCTGCAGCTCTGTGATGGCTGAAGGGGCTACATCTGGTCCATAACTCAGCATGAGATTTGATTATCGCTGCCTTCAGCAGCAAAGAGGCACCTGGGTTTGCACAAAGCGAGACTTGGCTCAGCCCAGGCTGACAGCACTTCTGGGGGCGCAGTGGAGAGCACGCGTTCAGAAGCCACCACTTCCCCCCAACAATAAGGACGGGGAAGCAGCGGAGAAAGGCAGAGGCCGGCTCACGGCTCGCGCACACCGTGCTGTGCAGCACGGCTCGGCCCAGCCGTGCCGCGCGCGCTAGGACTTCATCTGTCCCGGGACACGAGTGCTCGCGCACGCTGGGCCTCCTGCTCACTCGGGAGCGCTAGCAGCCCTTGTGCAGCATGAATCCGAAACGTCACTTGTGCTACTTTATGGTGAAGGCACCTCTGCAAACCTCTCGGACTTACCATAATCGTCTAGCAGGATATTTTCTGGCTTCAAATCTCTGAAAATGAAAGATAGCAGTTATTTCTATGGAGCTGGTTTTGATAATACAAGCACGGGACAGTGTGCAAGTGCATTTATTATCAGTAATAAACCAATCGAGCGTCAACTCATACAGTAAAGAACTCATGAAACCAGTACAACTTTCTTCAACTCCCTTCTCAGATAGACTGAAACCATATGGCTTTTTCTAAAGTTACATTGCTTTCACTAAGCTGAGCTTTTACTTCATAATCTGCTCTGTAACAGACTCATCCATCTAAATCAGTAAGTCCTACAAATGAAACCTTGTAATCCTGTGCACCGTTAAAGCTCAGCAACCTTTCCCATTATAAAATCTTTTATTAAAATAAAAATATTAGAAAGTTCAACATATTTTATTTGCATATAAAAATGGATAAAGTAATCATTTGGGTTCAATTTTTCTATGCCTAGCATCTCACTTAGGCTTAATATGCGAAGGTGAGTGGGCACTTGTGAATATATATAATAATTTCAGCAAAGAGTCCAACTAACTAGCTTGGAAAGTAAGAAGGGGGGCAGAGAGCGGAATGCTTTGCACAGATTGAAATTCTTCTTGCAAGCATTTGTGAAACTCCAGTGCCTCTGGGGTTTGGAGCAATGCCATGAAAATTGGCAAGGTGGTCCCTCTGATGTCAGAGATGTGCCTTTTGCTGTTCCTCTGAAAAAAAAATTCCCAAATCTGTCCAAGTTATAAACTTCTGAAAGAAATCTCAGTTTTCATGTGCTTAGCAGAGCCTCGGCAGGTCATCCGGGCGAACCGAAGTGCTGCACCAGGTGCTGCTCCTGGCTGCTGCCCAGCCAGCCCTGCCCCGTCCCCTCGTGTGCCCAAGGCCACCCTACCTGCTCCTGGGCAGCGGCGCCCAACCCGGCACCTCCGGCTGCTGCTCCGGGCCGCCCTGGACTGCTGGCAAACCAGGAACCGGGGTTTAATGCTTTTCATGCTCCCCTTGCCGATGTCCTCAAACAGGGACTATGCGGGAAGGCAGGAAACCATTGCTCCAATCCCAGCACTCTGTTCCTGACTGGAAGGCACCGTTCAGCCCGGTGCCAATTCAAGGCTTCATCTTTTTTAAGGACCCCTTGCATTTGCGAAGCAGCGTGATCCTGTTAGCTTCCCAGCAAGACGGATTTCTTTTCAAAGAGCAAGGGGGGGATGTATAAGAGAAACCCTTGCAACCGGAGAGCTGTGTGTGTTGCACAGAGCCTGTGGAAAAATCTGCCGTGTTTCGAACTGCGCTACTCTAGTGCCTTGAGTTTTCCTGTGCCTCGAGTTTTCCTGTGAATTGAATTTTCCTGTGAATGGAGAGGTGTATTTCATAGTTTTGACAAGGCTGAGTGAAATCTCAAAATCTACCTTGTTCTTATTTATTATGTGAAGCAAGAATACAGAGTACTGTGACCAATCTCCTCTTCTTGCTTGCTTCAGGCCTTCCTGACCTCTCAAGATAAACCTCACTGAGTGCCTGGTGGTACCAAGTCTCCTTTTCAAATAAACAATACTGATATATGTGGAGGGCAGCTGAATGCTGAGGAGAATCCGTGAATTATTTTAACATATTACTGTGGGCTTTCCCTCCATGTCAGCAGAAACCTTCCAATATTGGAACAACAGAGTCTAAGGCACTTGCAACACTTTAAAAAAATATATTCTGAATCTCACAGGAACTATTTCCATTAGAACTTAAGACTTCATCATCTACTTCGTCTTCTACTCCAGATTATTCCCATTTAACATTGTAACTATGCCTACATGGAAAAAAAAAAAAAAAAAGTTTTGCGTGTAAGTTCAAAAATGATATTTTCTTTGAGTAAGAAAAGAGGTTTCACGAGGACTCTCAGAACAACAGTTTAGTTCTTACAGCCCTTTGTGATTTGGGGCAATTAAGGCACCTTTCCTTCCCCCTAGATTTCAGTTGTCTTTTCCATTTTCAGATGGCAGCTCCTCTGGATCCAGGATTCCAACTCATTCCAGCTCCTCCGGATCAAAGACCCCTTCCTTTTCATGACTAGCACTTGAAAGTTTCAAGGAGAAATGTAGTATTTGCATTGAAATATCTGGAAGCAGTAAAAACTCTCTGTGGACACAGTTACACAAAAGGACATTTCCATATGGCAGAGCTTATTCCTCCTCCCATATGTAACTTGGCTGTGCCTAAACACACCAAAACATATTTATACGGCTGGTACTGCCCCCATGCTAGAAACAAGACATTGTGCCCATATAAATCAACATAAACAGTACAATTCACCATGGCAGACAAGGCTTTACTACATATTTGTGTAATGCCTAGGACAACATGATCCTGATACGTACTGTTTCACTGCTACATTACCTATATAATATATACACATGTATGTGTGCGTATTATATGAATGCAATATATATTATATAGAACATATACACACACACACATATATAATTTGAGGAGGATGAGAATCTTTTTATGCTCGTTTTCCACAAACAGTCGACCTTCACTAGCATGTTGCAGTTCAGAAGTGTGGTGCAAAGTCCACGTTTCGCAAAGAAATTCTGAATTATACATCTCCCTCTGATCCTGAAAGCTGGTTTGGTTGGTCTCGCACGTCATGTAAGCAGTGTGCTTCACTTTTCTGTGAAATGGGTGGTATTTTGGATTGTTGTGATTTACTCACAGGCATTCTGTTTGTAGAAAATGAAAACAAGTCTAAGGACTAAATGTTTTGCTGTGAATTATTCACCTTGATAAAACTGTAGCATTTAATTGCTATATTTTGTTGACCTATATAGCACTTGCACAGGTCCCCAAACACTTTGAAATATTACAAATAAGGAATCTCTGCAGATACTCCTAAAATACTTCTAGAAAATGTCACCTACTCAAATATAATGTCATTCATGACCAAAATAAATGTGCCATCTGAGGTGCAAACTAGCAGCCCTTTTAAGAATACCATGAAACAACTGCTTAAGGAAGCATGATGCCAGCTCCCTCAGAGCACCAGACTATTTTAGGTGGGCAGTGCTAACTCATTTTATTAGGTAGTGCCATTACTATGGCATTTTAACAGCCATGCCACAAATGTATTTTCATCACATAAAGTAAGCTTGTGTCCTATATTTTACAACACTTTATAGCACCTCTGAAAACTTCTCTGAATGTAGCAGGTTGATTTTTGAGGATAAGGGAAGTCAGACACCTAACTCATTATCCGATTTTACAATTGGCATTAAACAGCTATTTCTGTTTTGTTCCTTGGAAAAATCTTCTGAGCTTGTGCCAACTAAACCAACATATTATCTATGTAAGTCTTCCTTATGAGAACTAGCACCAACTGGCAATTTGTTACAAGACTACTCCAAGGAACAACACTCTGCTGATTTCTACATATACAAGCATGTACCTAATGCTCATTGTAGGTATATCAATGATTTAAAGCGTGGTTTAATTTTTTAAGAAAGCATATTATCATCTATTAATCATTGTCACAGTCAGCTGTATGGCTGCAGATGTGCCTCCATCCATGTCTGCTGTATCATGGCCACCATCGCGATCTAGTCTAGCTGATTGAACTAGAGTTTTTGTGTCCTTGGGCATAAATGCATGCCCTTTGTTTGAAATACCCTGATGTTTCACTCAGTCTGCTGGAAGAAGGGCAGATCCCCCACTGCCTGCAGGACACTGCTGGTCAGCATCATGGCTCTGCTGTGAGCAAAAACAAAAGACCCAGAGACCACCTCGTTCTGCAGAGGTTGAAGAAGGAGGGACAGAGGCAGCGAGGAGGGAGGCGGATCTGTTGCAGGGCCCAAAGCAGCAGCTGTGTTTGGGCAGACAGCACATTGTGCTGGGGAGAAAACACAGGCCATGGTCTGGTTCCCACTCTGATGGAGCAGGGCTGGGCTGCCCACTTGCCAAACCTACCTGTCCCTCGGCCTGCAGGCAAGGTGGGCCATTTGTGCAGAGCTCTCTGGACTGCACAGGGTACCCCTGCTCCACCACGGAGAGGAGAACTGAACCAGGCACACCAACCTGCACGGTTAACGGGCTGCGACCGTGCTGCCTGTGGAGGTGGCTGGCAGGGAGCTCCTTCGGTCTCACACCATGAAGAACAAGCACAGCACAAGGGCTAGGAGGTGCTTTGACATTCAGCAAACCCACGCCTGGCTAACATTTATATTCTACTCCTCCAAGGGCAGGAGAGATGTTGTCTTCTCTATATCTGACATGCGGCAGCCCCTAATGCAATACACTACTACTGCTAACCTAACTACTTAAGAGACTTGAACTGAATCATCTCTGTTCTGTAACAACTCGCAACTAGGTTCTGTAATAAAACCACTTTAAAGGAACTTCCATAATTTTCTTTAGTCACCCAGTGCTGCTGAGATAGGATTTGGGGAGCTTTAGGTTAGTTCAATGTGATTTAGACAGAAGATAGTTCCATTATTACTGAATCATATACAGGCTCTGAGAAATCCGAGTGAAAGCAGTCACGTATCTAAACTGCACTGCACTAAAATGAGCATGTAGGAGAGAGACAGCAAATTCTTTTCCACCTGCAAAAGATGTGCTAAGATTTTAGGAAAAGCTTACCTATACACAGTATTTTCTCTGTGCAGGTCTTCTAAGCCACAAAGAATCTCTGCTGCATAAAACAAAGCTCGTTCTTCCTCAAAGCCTGGGTTTCCCATGTTGTAGATATGAAACTTCAAGTCACCCCCATTCATTATGGTCAGAACTAAGCACAGTGCATCCTTTGTTTCATAGGCATAGGCTAAATTGACCTAGAAAAACATTGGTAGCATAATTGTGACAGTTCAGTTATCTGCTAAGAGGAAACTGCTGACTTTTTCATTAAAAAAATTGACTTGCAAAGGAAGAATATATTGGGTAGCAACCAAGATAACCAGATTTGATACAGGCCTTTTCACAGTAGCAAATGTACAATTAAAAATATAGCAAACTCAAACATTAGAATCTTACAGGTTACTTATCAGACTTTACCATTACTTTAGTAATTACTTTATCATTACTTTAGTGCTCAGAGAGCTTCACAGGATAGGCAAACCTATTAAATTTAGGCATCCTTTTCCAGGTAAGAGAAATCTTAACAGTCAAGGACATGACACCACCTGCTGCCCTATCCAGCTGGCAACCAAACCTCATCCCAGGAAGGTGCAGACTGCCCGTTCCTGCACTTCTCAGACTGACCATCGCAGAGACACGAAGGTCTGTACCGATCCTGCAAGGCCGCGCTGGGTAGCCCAGGAATGGTGGGACAAAAGTCTTCTTTATGTGTGCCACTGTATCGGCTTCTCCCAGAGGTAAGTAAACATGGTTATCTTTCTGTGTGCTGTAGTCACAGCATTTCCTAAAATAAGTATAAAAACCGTGGCAGATACAGAGATAACTAAATTTTTTAAACTAAGGCAAGTTTTTAAAGACACTGGATCGAACTGGCAGAACTCACAGTAACTAGGAAAACCCTAAGTCCAGCTCCTTATCACTGGCTAGGTGCTCTCCTGAGTTATTCCATTTGCATTTCCTTCAGTCGCAACCTCCTTCCTTTCTCACAGGCATTGGGATTTCAGGTAATCACTCTGGATAAAAATAGCTCAGCCTGATGCAACCCTGATGCAAGTCAAGGTTGTAAAGAGCATTATGTTCCCATGGCAAAAGCAGGCGCCGTGTTTGGTGCATTTCTCACAGACCACAGGCTAAAAGCGAGGCTCAGCACATGTGCACGGAGACGGGTGAAGGTGGAAGGAGCAGGGAGTCAGCTCCGGGGGCCTTTTATGTAACAGCAAGTTGGAAGAGGCACCAGACTCAACAACAGACGTGGTGCTCAGCAGGTGACCACAGCATTCATCTCCAGAGATTTCAATACTCACGACAAACTGACTATTGACTTTTTCCAAAATCTGCTTTTCATTTAGTGCCATGGATTCGCCTTTCCTCTTCTTTATTCTCTTCTTCTCTAATCTTTTGCAGGCATACATCTTCCCTGTTGCTCGGACTTGGCAGGCGCAGACCTGAGAATTAAGGAGAACAATTGCTTGGGTAAGTTAAAGAAAACACGTTGTCTGGGTAGCACTTCACTGCTCACAATCTGACCCAATTTAGTCCTTTTAAGGCTAGAGACGGCGCTGCAGAGAATATGGCCTAGGCAGGGGCATCTGGGGAGCTGATGCTGTTTCCAAACCCGCTGTGCAGCTCTGGTTTAGTTATTCCACTTTTCTCCGCCTGCTTCCTCTCCCACCTCCTTTTGTCTGTTTAGATTGTAATCTGCTCCCGAGTCCCGTCTGGGGCTGCTCGGACTGCGCCGAGGCACTGACCTCAAGCCATTAGTAAAACACAAGTAAGGGTGTGACCCTAATTCCACAGTAAGTATAACAGGCAGATAAAAAATAATTTTTGAAAGGGTCTTTGGAGATTACAGCGTCATGAGAGGTTAAGCGAAACTGTCAGCAATTAAGCGAAAATCAGCATCTGCCTCGTCAGGCTGCTGTAACCTGCACTGCCTGGGAAGCAAGAAACGTTCGCAACAGAAGCTTTCAGAATTACTCACCTCCCCAAAGCCACCTTTCCCTAGTACCCTGTACTGTCTAAATGTGTTTTTCGTTACTGGTTGCCTGGAAGAGAAGGAAATGAAAAGGACCTGCTAAGTTTAATGCACTCTCTGTGATTTATATATTTCAGAGCATATATTTGAAAAGCAAAATAGATAAATATTATGTAATCGTATTATTTCAAGGTAATCACATTATAGAATATAATATATAATTATGTAATTGCATTACTTCAATACTATGTATGGCTTGAACTTTTCAATTCCAACATATTAAGCTGTAATAAAATACAACACATTAGTGAGTCATCAGTATAATTTCTGATAGAATCTTAGGGCTAAAGAGGGTCCTGGATCTCCATTATATGGTTTGGCCTTTGCTAGGCAAAGAGGAGGCCTAAGAGCTTCTGACCACATTTGATTCCACGGATCACTTGATGATACACAGAAATCTTTTAAAGGTAAACGCTTATTTTGCCTGGTCCTCTGGCTGAGAAAAGGGGATCTACAATTCAATCCACCACAAAAGCATCTCCGTTTTCTCGACCTTAAGCAAAACAGGAAATCGATAGGAAATAAGCAAAAAACAATCCTGGGAACTGTTGGGGTGGGATGGGATTGCATTCATGGAGCGCTGAGAGCAGGAAGCCGGGCTCGAAGCCCTTCCGGCCCAGCCTCAACCACCTGCCTCTGGGGACACTATCGTGGGGCGAAAGAGGAGGAAAAGCATCTCTTTCCTTTGAGCATGTGAAACCAATTTGCCGAAACCATTCACCTGACAAGGAAGCGCTTGCATTTGGTTTCTTTTGTGAATTTACCACTGAGTCTTGTTCTGTTTTGTTTGTTTTTGCTTGTGAGTCAACCGGGGACTACACTCTGCAAATTGTATTCTGATTAAGGGCCAAATCATGAGCCAAATTAAGAACCACATAAATCCCTTTGTCCTTGGGAGAGCAGGGTTCCTACCTCATGGATTTTGTTTGGTCTCACTATCCCAGAAGAGAATCTTTGGCGGGACCCTGTCCCTCCTGGAGCAGCACAAGCAGCTTTCCCGGTAGATCCTCGTGCAACGGAGCACAAGGCGGGCAGGGACAGCACAGGGATGACCGATACGGTCAAGCATCTGCTCAGCGCCTCACTGACCCAGCGCAGACATTCCCGTGCCCCTGGTTTGGAGGTTGTGATACGCCAAGTGTGAGAGGTGTGTGATCCTGGCCTGTGCCGGGTGCCCGTGGCCACCCTGGAGCCGGTCATGATGGAGAGGTCCCGCCAGGCGCAAGGGGCACCTGACCCACGGCCTCCTCTGCCCTGAGGCCCTGGTGTGCAGGGCTGTTGATGGCAGAGCAATCAACGATGATCAATGTTGATCATCCCAAAAATGGCTTGGAGCAGGACAGAGGCTGAAGCACTGACCTGTGCACACAAGAGATGCAGGCCCTGGGCCAAGGCAGCAGGAGCCAAACGGGCGAGCTCCACGCTTGACGCCCTGCTGTCTCGCCAGGGCTATCAGGAAGTTGTTCTTGGTTTTGTTGTTGTTGTTGGGGCTGCTTTCTAAAGTCATTTTGGAAAAGTTTCTGCACAGCCATATCAGCTCAAATACTATATTAGAGGATTTCCACAAAATTCAAATATACCAAAAGTGCTCCAACCCTAAATCACAGAATCATAGAATCACAGAATGCTTAAGGTTGGAAGGGACCTCTAGAGATCATCTAGTCCAACCCCCTGCACACGCAGGGTCACCTACAGCCTGTGGCTCAGGACTGCGGCCAAGGGGTTTGGAAGGTCTCCAGAGAAGGAGACTCCACAGCCTCCCTGGGCAGCCTGTGCCAGGGCTCTGTCACCCTCACTGTTAGGAAATTTTTCCTTAAATCAAACGTTTACAGCATTTGTTATCATTTAATTTTTATAATGCGTCAAAGAAAGGACTCTAGTTTCTGAGACATCACATTATATATCCCCTGCTTTATCTATCTATGTATCTATGTATCTATGTATCTATGTATCTATGTATGTATGTATGTATCTATCTATCTATCTATCTATCTATCTATCTATCTATCTATCACTGAGGAATTAAAATTATATTAGCAATCACTAATGAATATTCATAAGATCCCTACAGCAGTTTTGTTTTGCTTTTGGCAGGAAGCCAGCCAGCAGAGGGAGCACAATAATGTGGCAGTGCTAACAGCGTTGATGATGAGGCTGATGACAATAGGAATAAATGTTAAAGTGAATTGTTTCATTTATGTTCATTATTACTTTTAAAAAGAAAAGCGGGGGAACAAAAACATGAAAAAGGCCAAAACTAAAAGATGCTATTTTCAGACTTCTAAAGAGATATTGCAAATACTATTAGGGTTAAAAGCAACAATTAGCAATGATAACTACATGCTCAGCAATGTCCCTGGAATTAATGGACTGTTTGACTCTTCTGTTGGAGCCAGCAGGCTGTCAGAGGCAGCTGTTGATCACTCCATGCTACTAACATCTCTTTGCTAATCCTAGAAACAGCTCTCCCAGCTTCTTAAGCTGGATGGGCACATCGGATAGCTTGTCCTGTTTGCCAGGGGAATGAAAAAAATATCCTCAAAGCATTTGAGAAAATTCCCTATCCATGTGAAAACTGATAGGAAATAGCCTGGCTACAGATGAATCATCTGATGTTTTTTTTAAACTGAAATGGAAGAGTAAATGCTGGATTCAGTAAAGACAGCACCCGGAGCATGTCTTGGCATGAAATGGTTGCTCTCCTCTCCCCACCACTTCCCTTCCTTCTCATGCACCGGCTTTGTTGCTTTCCAGGGAATGTAACTGGCACGGCTCCCTTGATCTCCGAGCATTTTGCTGATACAAACCTCTGCAGAACCTGGCCATAACTCATCTCCCACAGTTAATTCAATTTGTGGCAACTGGGGCGTCTCTCCGCTGAAGGTCACTGTTACCCAGCAGTGTGAGTCAGTCTGCAGCACTCAGGAGCAAAGAAAAAGCAAAGGCCCCTTCCTTGCAAATGAAGACTCCCAAGAATAGCTCATTACTAAGTGTGATCATAAATGTCTAGCCAACAATACGGTGCCAATAAGATCTACATGCTGTGTTTGGGTCTGCTTACAGTGATGGTGATAATGGTGATAACTGGTCCAGCTAAAAAGCCACCATATTCGGAGTAGCTAAGCAGGAAGACTGAAATTGTTGAATGTATTTTAATCATATCTAATGCGCTGGTCATTTAGGAGAACACTTGAGCTTTAGAGGCCCAAACAAGCTCCCTAGAATGGATTCCTGCTTTATTATTTACTTCCCTATCAAGCAGCATCTGGTTCATTCTTGCTTGGGCTCACTGCAAATGTGAAAGCCAGAGGCTGGATGGGTATCTTATATTTAGCATTACAGATGCACAAGGGTAGGTTATTTAGCATTACAGATGCACAAGGGCAATATATCCTTCAAAAGCTTTTCCATGTATATAGCTCATGGTGACAGGGCCTACACTGAAATTTGCTGCGAAGTTTTGTCAAAACACAGAGATCTGCATTATCTCAACTGTCATATTTTGATCGTATTCTAGAAGCTTTGCATGGAATTAGAATTTAAAAAAAAAAGACAGTAACACTTACCTTTCCAACCACTTCCACTGCAGAAACCTGTCGAAGTACATGCTGTTTAGGTACTCTTGGAATGGTTCCCCACTGAGGTGGTCAAGGACAGATCTATCTCAGATGAAAAGGATATATAAGCATTTTATAATTCTGAATTTGGAGCAAAAGACAAATGAAACAAGTGGAAAGAAATCCAGATTGCTTGTAAATCAGGGTCATTTCCCTTCCACTTTATTTTCTATTTTATTTTACTCACAGTTTCAATCATTAAACACTATCTGGGAACAAAGTGATGTCCTTATATTATTTCATAATAGGAGGCTTTAGACAAATTGAGTGCTGTTAGTCACAGAGGCTCTTAGCCACTGGGGAACTAAAATCTTAGTTTCTGTTAGTAAATTAAGACTGACTTAACCCAGCTCTGCCAGGAACCGAGCTCCTAAACTCTAGGGAATGTTCAATCTGGATCCAAAGTTTCTGGCTGGAGCCCACTTTCATCAGAAAGGAGGCCATCAGGAGTGTTGTTTTGAGCAAAGCAAGCAAACAAACAAATCTCAGAAGAAATAACAACTGTGCTTAAAGTCAAAGGGCTTCTCCTGGCAGCTGGCTGCCTTGCAGAAACAAAGAAAGTCGGGGAATTTGTATGTGCACCAAGTGGAGAATTTCGGGGATCACACATAGGATTCCAAGTTTTTGTGGAGAGGCCCATCTGCAAACGTGACAAATGGATGTGTTGTCTGTGACAGGCCACAAACCACCACAGATGGAGAGACCTGCAGTAAGGAAGGCTGGGGGATCAGAGCTGAGAAAACAGGTTGCTTACTCGGACCATTTCTTAATGGCAAAAGTTCTTCTTAAAGGATTCTTTTTAAAACAAAATTCTATTTAGAAAAAAAAAAACTGCTATAAATTAATTTTTATAAATATCTAGATTTTTTTTCTGGAGGAGAAAATTCTCTGCACAACTATTCTGGTTAGGGAAAGGATAAACCATGTCTCATCCTGGTATGGTTCCAAAAACGAACAAGCAATTCAGAATGAAAAACGTGTCTCCTCAGTTCAGTTCGGCTCCATTCTTTAAATACAATTCATAATTTTTTTTGGAAACTCTCAGATGTCTGAATTTTTGCATTAGTAATTCTTGATCCATAGATTTGCAAGAAGCAGGTGATTGCAAGTATTCTGTATTCACATGTCAAATGGCTGTTCCCTTAATCAGCTTTGAATGGACACAGATCGCGGAGTATAAATCTTAAGGAGAAGAAATATTCTCCCTAAGTGGATTCAAGTTTACAAAAGAGAAAAAAAAAAAATCTGTGTTAATGAGGTTTTAAAAATGTCCAAATTCAGACCCCAAATTACAGAGGAAGTTAGTAGGGGGGAGATAGTGGAACACAGTCTAAATACTGAAGGTCAAAGCAGAAGCACATGTACATTTACACATACATTTTTCTCGCATATTGATCTTATCTAGGAGGATTTGTCTGAAACTCATCCCCGCTCGGCTCCCGCGGGATGTCATTTCATACTTGTGCGCACGTTTCCCTTTTTTGGTGTGACTGAGAACACTTCCAAAGTTAACGCTACCCAATGCATTCAGCAAAGTGCAACAGCAAGATTTTAAAGCTTCCTTTTGACCCCATCTCGGTCCGTGTGAAACCGTCAGCACATTTATCAGCAAGGTCTCAAAAGTGGCTAATTTATCTGTTTCAGTTCACAAAAAGGACTGGCTGCCTGTGAGCAAGAGCCCAAATTAAGCGGTGTCTGATGCTAGCCAATTTCATTCAGTTAATTAAAAGCTTCACGAACTTTCAAAAACAATAGCTGCCTTTCACCAGCCGTTTGCTTTTTAGTTCCCTCTTTGGCACCGACAAGGCACATTTTGCAGCAAACTGCCAGCTCTGGAATCGATGTCAGAAATGGGAGCAGACATCAGGGTTATGTCCCGCACAGCTCTGTCTTTGTCACCGTGACTGGCACCGGCGAGTGGTGCGAGTTATACGAGCATCTCAACACGACACGAGGCCAAAGCCAGTGAACTCGTTACAAGAGGAGGCCAGAAATAACCCACATCTCCTACCAACGCAAAGAATAACTGAAAACAGAAAAGGTCAATGAAATGAGTCAAAACAATGAATGACAGCATAGCAAATTTTACAAATCCCCATTACATCACCCAGGGAAAACAAACTGTGCTCAGCCAGAAACCACATGGACTAGCTCGCGATGATCCCTCCTTTTCATATTTTTATTGGTTTATGATCTACTGGCGTGCGCGCACTACGGCCGGTATTTGCAAATGCAAATTGCATACCTGGAGCTTTAGAACATAATAGCACAAAGCGCCTCGCCACTGCAAAACTGATAAGCCTTTTCCCAGACAAAGCATGAAATAATGCACGCACATTTGAACTCCGCAGGCAGACAGCAAGCATTAAAAAAGCCTCATTCTGCCGTTGAAGATTTTCTGGAAAAGCCATGCGGAGCAAGTTTGCACATTCCTCTGTCTAAATGGACTGTATAGCCACTTAATTTTTATTCACTTTGAAATAGAGATGTTTTCTTTGGATACATTATCATTGTAGCTCTTTTCACACAGCACAAAATCTATGGCTGGTTTACTTGGCTAGAACACTCTGTCAAATACCTGAAACACTAAGTGCCTGTGTGTAGTGTATATAGCGGCATGGAAATATTTGTTATATTTTGTTCACATGAAATAACTGCACCATTTGTCAGTGATGTCTCTCAGAATCTGAATATAAGTCAGAAATACATGATTCACATTCAAATTCAAACTTCTCTCCTTACCTGGCACATTCCTTACAAGCTGCTGACTGCAGCCGGGGCATCTCTGGCTATCGAGTTATACTTACTTTGCGCACTGAGAGAACAGCTCTTTGCAGGGGCTGATTTCGAGTTTTTCTTCTGTCTGTTGGATAAGATCTGGACTGACATCTGGAACATAAGCTGGAGACTGGGGAGAGAACAGAGGGGCACATTATCGCTGCGACGAGGTGCAGATTCTCCTCCGTTAACATGTAAAAGACACATTCATTATTTAGGACCTGAGTTGCTTCAGTTCAGTTCCAGTGGTTGTGTAAAAGCAAAGAGACTTTACGTCAAACAGCAGTAAAATAGGATACGGTGGTAACTTACTCCACATTCCACTCTATCCTCATATTGCTTTTTTTGCCTTCTTCGGTACCTTCACCTCCTTTCCCAGGCTCATGAATATGCAGGACCCATTCCTTGCCAGCTCTTTGAACTGCTCCCTTGCATCCCATGAAAATGTGCTGGACTGAACTGAGTACGAGCCATTCTCTTAAACAAAAGAGAATTTGCCCAGTGTTTTCGCTTCATTGATGATTCATTGTGCTGTCTGAAAAATCCATCTTTTCTTTTTTTCCCTCAGCAAGATTTCAAAGAAAAACAAGAGCAGAGCATGTGCATGTATTGATTTAAAGAAATAATATGAAAAAAAAAAATGCTTGTAAAAGTGTCTGGATACTTTAATTCAGAATTAGAAGGACAAAATTAATCCAGCAGTTTTAAAATAATCATTTCAAAAAGGAATTCTGCCAAAGGACCACACATAAAATCTTTTCATCTTCTCCACCCTTTGCAGAGAATGTCCCATTAGCCCCTTTGAAAAACCCTCTACGAAAGAAGACTTTTGCAGTATGCCTTGATGGTCAAACGACTTAGGACCTTTGGGACTAATTAGTTATAGAGACAATTTTTTAGACAGTCCACATTCTTACTCATTAAAAGTATACTGTAATTATATAAAGAAGGTATATTCATGCATGTGTGTGTATGTACCCATTTATAGACATTCATCCCATATCGATGAAAGCCTTTTTATATAACCAAGAGGATTGGGCCATTTTCAAAATATCCAGCCATAAAAGTCAAGAAAACTCTTTCAATGCAGAAAACTAAGCACTGGGTAAAGCTGCCCATCCACGGCCACGAGCACCAGATGTGCTCTGAGAGGGCCACAGAGTAGCATCACTCATTCCCGGCCAGATGTCCTCATGAACTCACCCTCAGCTGGGGGCATCCTGGCAAGCACTGAAGTGCCAGCAGAGACAGAAACACAGGGAATGCTTCTCCCAGTGTTGAGAAAAACTCCTACGTGGAGTTTTCCCACTTGGATGTTTTTTAATGAGAACATGGTGTACAGAACTGTCTGTACCTGCTGGGCAGTGCAATATCACTATTTAACACTGAAATACAATCAGCAGAACGTGCTGGATAACTTTGACCTCACTAAACATTTCTCTTATATCCTCCATATCCTTTTCCTTAGCAAAAGATGGCTCAGGAATGGCCACTTTTATTTGTAGACAGACGATATCACGACCCATTAAAAGATCTCACTATACTTTAAGAGGTAGATGAGTCCTCCATAAAATGCTCTAAAAATGAAGAGACTGAGAGAATGCCAGATTTCCTCAGCTGGATTAGTCACTGAGGTTGACAGGAACTGAGAACTGTAGAGTAAGTCTCAGAAAGTCGGACATCTTACAGAAATTCCTAAATGTAGACCCACATGACTAAATCTAAGTCACACCTGCAGTCCAAGAGAGCAACCAGAGGCAGGAAGAGTGAAGCAGTGAAAGAACTAGGAATAAAACCTAGAAGTCCTGCTTTCCAGTCCTAGAGATGCTGTAAAAAAGCGAAAAAAAAAGGAAAAAAAAAGGAAAAAAAAAAAAAAAAAAGCCTTTTTAAAGAATCATAGAGGACCCTGATCCAAAGCCTAATGATTAGCAATCTTTCAGGTGATTTGGGTAAGGAATGATATGAATTGATATATTTGAATTGACACTTAATTTACCTCTTGTTAATACTTTTTAGAGTCAATGGGCTATGCTACGCAAGCTCATCTGCAACCCAAAGCTTGTACGTGGCTGCGTGACTCTACTGCTCTAAGAGCCGCTTGTCTCGAATTTATCTCTAAGCCATAGGGCACAGAAACACCATTGACCTCCGTAGCTTTTGTCTGGCTGGGAATCAGGAGTGCCTTTTCCAAGGTGAGTGGAGTCACACTTAAGTAAAATCAACAGTAGAAGAGAAACAGGGCATATAAATGAGGCCTCTATTAGTAAAATCTAGGATTTGTTCTAGGTTTATAGGCCAAAACTCAGAAACAAAAGATAAATTTGAAGATAGATTCATCTTTATCTCGATTTCATCACTGGAGAAGAGCATGCATATAAACTGCTACTGCAAATTTCCTGGAAGGCTGCAGATTCACACCCAAATTTACAGCACAGTAGCATGCCTATGTTGCCATCCCTTAAGGTCCCCCCCAGCTATTTGAAGAAGGTCCTGTTTATTCACATCCCAAATTGTGAATACAAGGTCTGTGCTGTGGACAAACAGGTTTGAACGTTCTGCATGGCTCTTCCCCCTTTCACACCTCAGGGATCCCTGTGGCCTCTCTGCTGTCAATTTTATAATAATAATTCTATCAAATTTTGTCTGAGACCAAAGTAAATTAAAAAAAAAAAGTCAGCTAAGTCTTTTTTGTAAAGAAGAAATTAATTATTTTACAGGAGAAAAGGAGCAAAAGAAACTTTAAAACAAAGTGGGAAGTATTCATAAATGGCACAAACTGTGATTCCTCTCTCCAAGTTTGTGGGAGATACAGACAGCACTGGGTTTTTCAAAACCATTCATTCCTGACCTTTGAATCTTTGCTTCCTTTAAACAAATCAAGAGCAAACTACAACACCAAGGTAGGTGAAATGCAGCAACACTCTCTACAAGGACTAAAGCCTTACTGTGTAGTGCAAACAATTTACTCCACCACTTCATTTTCTGTTGCAAAAAAGCCCACTTCTTTCAGAGGCTGAACATTTCCAAAGGTCCTGCAGGTCTAGCAAAACACTGAGTGCCATCATGCAGCCCTTGGCGCGTTCAAGGTGACTGTTCCACTTCAGGGAATCCGTGTGCCTAATCCTTTCTGCACCCCGTGCAATTCTAGGCAGTCTTTGTACATCTTTTCTGATATTTTCCTTGAGACTTCATAGTTCCCAGAGCTCCTATTCAATAACCGTAACTACTGTCTTCCCAGTTTGAGCACTGTGCGTATCTGCAGCCTTCAACTGTTAACACAAAACCAGAAACAACAGCAAAGCAACAAAAACCAACCCACCTACCCTTAAACCACAGTTTAGACCGTGACATCTGAATATGTGGCACAAAATGTTCTGCTATCTCTCCAGAAAACGTTCAGAGACCATTACACTTGCTTGAATTCCAAGCCAAACCAAACTGAGTAGCCTTATCAAGGATAGACCTGGATTTTTGTTAATGGCTGTTGTTTCCTGAAGTAAAAAGAGGTGATTTTGATCTCATTCACAATAATGTAATTCAGGAATAATGCCAGACAAGTTGGTAGAGTAACACTAGGGTAAAGATGATTGAACTGAAATAAAAAAAGGGTCCAAGACTCTGGTAGTACAAAAAGTGGTTAAATAGATCTAATAAAAATTACTCTCATTAAGTTAGGCCATTTGACCATAGAGTCTAATAAAAGTTCTAAATGTAGCTACTTTAACCAGTTTTTAATCCAAATCTCCTATCTGCTGTATCTTCTAGTCTATGGCCTGAAAACAAAAACCCTCTTGTAAATATTTTGTAGGCAAAGCAACATCTCAGTTTTATGATGCCCTTTTGTTTAATTTTTAAGAAGAGAATGCAACTTGGAATTAGGTCAGTGATTATCTGAAAAACTGGAAATGGATATACAGCTACCTCTGAGTTCAAATAGCACAGTCTTTAAAAAATCTGCACTTTCCAATTTCTTTTTTTCTTTTTTTAATTTAAACAATAAAAGGCAACTTTTCAGCAGCCTGTTCCATTTCCAAATATGGCTTGAAAAAAGATGAAAACTGACACACTCTTTCAAGAATAAAAGTAAAAAAAGTAACAAAAAAAACTGGAGATCGCTCTTCCTTCCAAATTAAGTCTCAAGTACTTTCCACATTTAGCTCGGGGACTCATGGCAGCTTCTCCCCCTTCCTCTTGCAAGAAGGCACTGCCTGGCGGCTGGATTTGAAGCCGGGTGCAACATCGTTCCGTGTGACCTGTAAATATCAAGTTAACGTGGTGGGAGTGGAGGAGCACCACGTTAGATTTGGTTTATTGTATGTAAAGCTTCTATGTCGGCACGGAAAATGCTCATACAACAAGGGAAGCTGAGAGGGAAGTGCTGAGACTCCAGCTACCAAAGCGTATCTAGTTTGAGTCAACACATTTTGGGAATCCTATAGAGAGCTAAGGAAAACAATAGGAGTGTCCAGGGGTTGAGAAACATGTCTGGAGAAAAAAAAAAAAAAAAATCCAGAGGGAAGTGTTGAGGAACTAGATTTCCTTAGTCTGGAAAAGTGGAACACGATAATGGTCTTTCTATATATGTATATTATTTTATAAAGAGGACAGGGATCAATTATTCATTATTTTCCATTCTACATTGAGGCAAGGATGGGAATTAATCAGTTTAACTGGATAAGAAGACAATTTTTCTAATTCTTCGAACAGGGAAGCTGAGAAACAGGCATATGAGCACCATGGAATCTTTTCTCAGAGGTTTGAATGAAGAGGCTAGGCAGACATCTATTGGTATCTGTGCATATTTGATCTGTCCTCAGTCCAAGAGGCTCTTGAGCCCTCTCCCAGTCTCTTGTACCAACAATTCTGTAAAAACACTGGACTCTGCAAAACACAGGCACATGGCGTGGCCCTAGGCGCAAAGAAAGAGCGGAGCTTTTACGCTGAGTGCTCACCAAAGGCAGCGCAGCTTTGCTCTGAGCAAGGAACCTCGGCTTATATTTGATTCCCGCTTAAGAATAAGTATCTTCTTTGCAAATTCAGAGATACTTGTCTCAATCTCCACTGTCTCCAGCAAAAAGAGACAGCTTGCAGAACCCTGAGCTTGGCCTAACTATTCAGATTAGAAAATGGGATAACGCTGAGTTGGGTCACACTGACTTTGCAACCAACAAAGCAGTTCTTCAGCCCGGAAAGATAATAGTAATACTTTATCCTTACACAATGCCTTTCATCTAAAAGAACCTCAAAACATTAAAGCTTCATTGCATGCTTAAGTGTTTGCAAGATAGGTGGCAATCTTACAGTACTTTACATAACAGCAAACTCCAGAAGGGGGAAGTTAAGGATTCTGTTTTGCAGAAGAGTTGATCATCTTCCTCTGTTACTGAAATCAAAGAAAGGTCACGGAGATAAATTAAAGCTAGAGGTGCTCAGATTCCACAAATCAGTCCATCTATAGCTTGCAATTAGTGAATAAGGAATAGAAGCACTGAAATAAAAGCTTTCATTTCATATCAACTCTTGCCAGTGGAGGTGAGTCATCAGGGTATCTTAAAGCATGACAGTTCACCAATACAAAAGTGATAGGAACCAGAAAGATACCACGCTCTTTAGAATGAACTGACTTCATGCCAGCTTTCTGGTCATAAATACAACGGCTTTCCTGGCAAGTTTCAGACATGTGGCCACGATATTGAATCACACTGAGTTGTTTTAAAAGTTACTTGCATAAAACAAATCATGTGCAGCATATGTTATATCTCAGGTTATGAAAACATTCCACAACAAACTAACTTAAAACAATTTAAGAAGTTTCAGTCAATGGACAAAAGTTCAAGCCATAACTTTTCCTAAGCTGTCTTCAGTTGCAAGCACTTGAGTCTTAATAGTATGTGTCTTTTTAGATGTGGAAGAATTTCCACATATAGTCTATCTGCAAATATCCACATGGATTTGCTACTATTGCAGACTTTAATACTTTGGGAAAAAACAGACCAAAATGAACTTTGGTGTAACATGGTCCTTCAGCGTGGTGTGATGAGAGCCGCATACAAGAAAGCCTGGAAACACTGGCTGTTCTGTGGTTCTGTGGCTGTTCTGTGGCTGAGTCTGATTTGCCCTTACACCGTCATGACTCCAGACCAGCCAGAGGGAGCAGTGGTTTGTGTCGCTGATAGGAAACATGCCACATGAGCTGTCGGTTCGGACATTGCTGTTGCACAGTCACATCTGCTTCCAGATGTTTGATGGTGGCTTAGCTAGCAGGGCCACAGCTCCTGGGACAGGTAGCGGTGTCAACTGTCCCCTGTTCATTGAGGGAAACACTCACAAGCAGTCCAAGGAGGACTGCAATCAGACAGGAGACTGGAACAGGGGGAAGTAGGCAGGTGTATATAAGTCATTCTGGCAGCTGTGTGGTAGATGCAAAACCAGGGAGAGACAAGTTTCTGTGCTTAGGTAGTGCATGTTTTCAAAGGGGCAAGCTCATTACCTTTCAGAAGATCAAACAGAAAACACCGAATTGTGCCTCTCTGTGCTGCCAAAGCTGATATGCTGCTCTCAGGTAGACATTCACCCCACGAGCAGGCCTGAAAGAGGCATTTCCACCGGAGTATCCATTGCTACCTTGGAGCAGGAGCATGGCAACACAAGGCACAGTCTGCTTGCCCAGCCCCAGAAAGAAGTCTGCAACCATTCTGGGCTAGTGACCTCCTTCCCCTTTCGGCCAGGGACTGGCTGCTGCCAAATGAGATTTAATCTGCGGTATAGCCTGGGAAATTGTAGCCATGCAGCTCGTGAGCTAAGGTGGGGAAGCGTGAAGGAACTGACAGTGGGGAATGTGGAGGAGAGCAATGAAGGCGACGAAGAAGAGCATTTTGGTGGCAGTTTGTGTTTGGGGGAGGTCAGATTAGGCATGCATTTCAACCCTGGGAGGAAAAGGTTCCCAGCAGTGTCACAACACTTCCAATCTTCTGATTCTTTTTGGTGTTATGCATAAAATGTTGTGATATTCTTTTTTCTTGCCCTACGTGTCTGATCTTGTCTGTTCGGATTTAGCTGTATTTGTAGTAAACAGCCAATTTTACATCAGGAGCAGCTGCAACATTTTAAGTAATCAACTTCTGCATTTTCTTTTTGTTTTTTTTTCCTACCACAAAGTCATCTGGGTCTGTATGAGGCAAACCAGCAAAGCACAGGACTCATAATTCCAGGATATTTTCTTTGAGATGACAGATGTAAGAACTGGCAGTGAGGTAGATGGGGAGCATGAAGAACAGCTGTGTTATTAGTAGCATTTTATCTTTACGGCAGTGTGTAGACATTGAACCTGAAGATGGGGGCCCGTAGTGCCAGGTACCCTACGTATACATGGCAGGAGAACCACAGCCTCCAATCCCAAATCAGCCATGGGAGTGGGAAGTGAGCGTCCAAGACGCAAAACATCCCACCCAGGATTATAGAGTGGATCAGTGGCAGAGTCCAGAACAGGACTGACTCTCTGAAGCAAGCAGCAGTTTCGGGCAGGATTGCTTGCTGATAACTAAATGAAGCAGATGAGCAGCACCTATCAACAACGGGGTTTGTTTTGTAGCTGCAAGCTGATCTACAGCCACAATGACTCTGTTTTCTCTCATATTCTGCTAAACTATCAAAATATTTGCTGCTACACAGGATAACACAATGACTAAAGACAACAGAGCCTTCATGGAACAGCTGAATGTGGTGTTCTGCCTTGAAGCACTGTGCTAATTCATCACAAAGAGCCACACTAACGAACCCAGTTCATGAACTCATTTGCTTCAGTAAGCCTGATCTAGCCTCAGGCTGACTTCCTTGCTCCACACTCATGGGGCTTCCTCTTCAGCTGCCCCTTTGGCCTCAGCAAACTCACAGACAGGACAAGGTTGAACGTTTTTTCTTGGTTTCCAACATCTGTTGTCTCACCTGAGGCCCTCTTTCTGGTTCTGGATGCAAACTGTGGTCTTGAACCATGCCCTTCCTTGGACAAACTTGGGAGCTACTGAGGTTTCCTTGCTGGCCTGTGCACAGAAAATATATGAAGCATTTTTCAAGGCTCTCCTGTTACTCAGCAACAGGACTTGCCATCTATACCTTGTTTTTCTCATTCTTGGTAGATTTTTTTGTAGCCACTGCCACTGAAAGAAAAATATATTTACAAGATGTGGACCTTCTTTTCAATAGCCTGGCTACTCTGTATCAAGCTCCTTTCTAGAAACCACATTTCTGTTCCTGGATGTTGGCAAACAAGCAACTGCCATGCAAATGGTGGGATTCAAAGTGTTTCCACATAAAAGAGTTTCAATTCAAGGTGTGGTTTCATTGGAATGTTATTTGATTTAGAAAAAATTCAGGATGCAACCCCAACTTTCATTTCAGAGTGACAAAGCAAGGGCAAGGATTGCCTAGATCAAGGAGAAAATTCTTCCTTGCTCCTATAGGTAGCTAAACGAAATCTTAAGCACTCAAAGCCTTGTAGAAAAGTAGTTTTGAAACAACAGAATATGCTGTGAGACAAAATTCAGTTGTTTTATCAGCTTCTTCTGCAAGTGCAGGTAATCAGCTGCAGACTTTGCATTCTCCAATTAAACACAAACTCTCACCACAATCCCAACCAGCTATGGGACTTTTGGTACAGTTTAGATGAAGATTTCAGAGTGGTCCACATGGAAGCTGTGCTTTTGACTTCCACTATTGAAGAACTGGTCTTCATAAAAATGTTGAGTAAGATATTTTTTCAGTATCTTTAAACTCTAGTGCAGTCCTACCCATACTGTTAACAATTCCTTGGAAATTCTTTGGATTATAGATGTGTCTTTACCAAAGAAATAAGTCTTTCCTTTTTTTGTGTGTAGTTGAACAGGTTTATTGGTGTAGGGGTGCTCCTGAATTAGCCAACTGGAATCATTTTATACAAACCTGTAGTTAAAGTGGGGGAAAGAATGCATGATTTACTTGCTGTTGCCATCTTTCCCTCTTTAGAAGTATTTTGCAAGCAGATTAAATGATAAAAACATAGATGAAATATACTCTGTGCCAGGAGCTGTCAGTAGGATGATGGAGAAACGTAAGAAACGTAATAGGAAAGAAGGGTAATACAAAAGAAGATTTTTAAGCTACCCAATACTTAGGCACAGTCCTTAGAAGTGTCATTAATTCCAACCTCTTTTGTTAGTAATCCACAGGATCAGACCCATTCGTTACAGTGCATTACCAGAAGGGGCCAGATGTTTGATAATGCATTTTTGGAAAAGAACACTATTCCCAACATTAGCGGCAACAAAAATGACAGGACAATTTTAAAAGCTTCTGTTCTCAGCAGCTTTTTTCTCTAGTCACGTGCACTTAATAGGTTTGGATAGCACCCAGTGTCCAGCCTCTTATCAGAACCTTTCTACCTTTTAACGTCCTCCCTCATTGATGGATAGCCTAACCATTAGCGAGGAACCTTATGTTGCAATAGTGGTAGCTTGGCTTGCTCTGGTAAACCAAATGTCCTTCGTTCCATTAAAAAAAATCCCTAAATCTATAAACACTCATTTACAACCTCAACATTATTGAATGGCTTTCTTGCAGGAAAACAAACAGATCCCCGCTTGAATTCACTCCTCTGAGACAAGAGCCTGTAAATGTGAGTAACCCTTCCCTTGCAAGCAGTCCTGGCACTGAACTCCACGAGCTGTTTGCTTTGCATGAAGGTAGCTCATGCATGAGGGCTCGATACAGGCTGTATTGCAGTCCATGGCTACAGTGCTATCCGTTGCAGCAGAGATTTTGCAGAATTTCTTCTTTACCTTTTGCCATAGCACAACAAAATTTGGAGGAAACATTTGAATGAATAAATGCAAACCCAACAGAGAGTCTTGGAAGGCCTTTAAAACGATTAGGAAGTGAATTAAACAAACACCAGGCAGGAAACAGTGGGCCACTTTTATAGGAAGACTGGAAACACCCATGAAAGCAAACAAAATAAGCATCTAGTGCTGCTGGGAACAGGGCATTCCCTAATCACCTGTGTCACACGATCCACTAACGATCATATGGCAATAGCCATCGACAAAGAACTGAGAGGAAGACATTTATTGTAGGAGATGACATGCTGTTTGCAGTGGCATTATTACACCTTTCCTCAGCTTTGCTTGTTGGACAAGCAGCATCTGTGCTAGGATAATAAACTTGTTATATTCTTGATTTTTAACACAGATTAGGCTTTAGCATGACCACACAATATTAAATTAATGCAAAAGTAGAGGCTTGGTATTCAAGTTAAATGAATTTTGCATGTGCATGTATAGTTGCATTATCAAAAAACCCACAAACAAAAAGCTTAAATAGTACAAGTGCCAGTTTTCCACAACATGAGCATGCTAGTTATTTTTAAACACACTTGATTTCAAAAGATTTTTTTGGTACTCATCTATTTTTTTACACTTATGTAGTGATATTTTAATTACTTGTGAAAATTAAAATAGTCCTTATAGCAATGCTGTGATTCTTGGATCCAAGTTAAAATAATAAACTCTATCATTATTAGGACAATGATTCTTTTCATGAATCATAACAGTCAAAGGTATTAGTGTCAGGCTTCTCATCATGAATTTGCCTGGCACAATCCTATGAGGCTACTCGGTTGTTGAAGTTTTGAGATGGAGAGTCTGTTATTCCAGAATCCTTATTCCCTATTATTAGGAAATCAGATGAGAAATAGGATATGTTTAACTTTCAATTTATTCATTTGCTTCTTCATTCTCTTCTGTGTTGGGATCATGTATACACTTGGTCTGCTATTGCTTCTGAGTTTAGCACAGTGTATCTTGAGCTCAAAAAACGCATTTTCTGCCCCATTACATTTTTAGCTCCAGAAATTTTTAGCTGGACAAACCTAGAAGGTTACTTCAAGTTGCAAAGAGCAGTTATGGATGACAGGCATTCAAATGGCTCCTGCATTATTTAGGAATCATGCACAGAAATCTCTGTGAATATGCCACGCAATGTAGGTTTATGCACCTGGAGGGCATTACACCTAGGGTGGAATTGGCCTCATTGCCCTTCAACCACCTAAAAATGAGACATTCAAAGTCACCCTGGGCTCCCTGTGTAGTCAACAGGCAGAGTTAGGCACCTCATCTCACCGCTCTAGACGCCTCCCTGGGCGCGGGCAGACCAAGGCCAAGGTGCTGGACTCCCTGAAGGCCGGTTGCAGTGTCATTCTGTGCAAACGCACAAAAGCCTGCTGCAGATTTCTAGACATTTTGCAAGACAGTGTTTCAGGGAACTGGAAGAGAGGATCCCATTGAGAAAGAAAGGAGGAGCCGTACAGCGTAAATTCATCAGCCAAGCGTCAGACAAGTAGATCTACTCTTCGGGTAGCGCTCTTGACGGGACACTGCTCCCCTCGCACGGTGCCCGCAGCCTCCTCGGTGCCCTGGCTGCTCTGCGGGAGCCGCCACGGCTGCCTGGGGGACCTGCCCTGCCCAGCACACAAACATGAGCCAGGTTTACATGGGCGCCTGGCATGAATCAAATGAAGCAAGTTTCCATTTTCCAAAGGGTCAAGTAGGAATAATACCAGCAAACGCGTGGCAGCTAGTTGGCTTTTGCCCACTGACCAAGTCATCCCAGCGATTTTCCTTACCACAAATGACAAACAGCAAAGAAGCATCTGCTCAGCAAAAGAGATGTGGACTTGGGAATGTAACCTCTCCAAAATAACAAGGAAATGCAGAAGTTCAAGTGGTAGCACTGCTTAGCATAAAACCAGTGTGGTTAATGACCCTGGCCCAAGCCTTCAATCAGTCTGAGCAAACATTTTACGGATGGAGCCCTCCTTAGATCTAAAGGGCAGGGTACAGGGGACTGCCACAGGACTTATTCTGGGACAGTATCACTGGGACAGAGCAGGCTCCACGTTGTTTCCATAGGCTCGTATGCAGTTTGGCATCACTGCAAGAGCCAGAAATACTAAGTGTTTAGTTAACTAACATTTGTATTATAAACAGTGGGCAAAGGATTAGGAAATAGGACTTGAGCGAACCGTGAGAAAATGCCTTTTAGTCTCCGACCACAGCAAAGGGACTTCTAATCAAGGCAACACTGTGTGATTTTTCGGATTCCTCTGACACACTATATTTCATCTTGGCCCCAGTGACAGAAGAAAGCTTATTTAAATAAATCCCAATTATAAAGCACAAATTTCAGTAACAAGGTTGCCATTCTGCTGCTCAGATATTCTTCCAGAATTAAACGCTGGAAAGATGAGCTTATGCAGAAAGTACACTGAGAAGGCTACTTTCCTGGACATGATCAGCAGAGATATTGATCACACTGTCTCTGGAACAACAAGAATTATGTATTGATTTCTTTGGAGACTGGATTATGTATTGATTTTGCTAGCTGCAATGTGGAGGCTAATTAACACTATCACCTCTGGCTAAAATGGTGCCTGTGGAGTAGTGAAGTCAATAGAAGGGTGAGAAGAGAAATCCATTGACTCAAAGGGTAAAGTCCCAAATCAATTAATCAAACAGGAAAATTCTCTTTCACTCAAGTAAGGCCAGGAATTCTCCTTAAGTATTTAGCATTCTGTAAAATATTCCTAATAGAAACCTAAGAGACACAGTGAATAACATTTTGAGCAAGCAGATCCATTCAACTTAGATCCATGCCACACATCATATGTTCAGACAGATGCTTCACTGGTTATTCAATTGGGTCGCCGATAAGATGCATGGGGTTTAGTCATTAATCTACCTGCAAGACTGCTGTAATTTCGGAAAAAAAAACCAAAATACTATCTCTGGAGATAGCCCTTGGTTCAATCCTTATGAGAACATTTACAGCAGCCAGTGAAAGGTTACATTATGTTGGCCTTTTATTACTACCAATATAATAAGCTTGCAGTTGGACAGGGATGACTAGCTGAATATAAGCGATATAAGTGAATCTGTTTAAGAAAGTGACTGTAGAAATCGATTCCTGCTCTCCCTTCAAAACACAAAGTCTCTGTCTCACACTAAACTCTGCAGATTACTTTCCAGAAGTTTTATGTTCTCCTTTCAGACCTTCACTTACAGTGTCTTTCAGCTTTTGTTTTGGCCATTCCAAAAACTACAACATCTTTCCTGGAAAGTATTTAATAAAACTGAACAGCTAAAGCAAGAGGTCTCTGCACTTGAGTCCAAATCTTGTTACAGCATGACCTGCCTTCCACAAATGGGACTCAGCCAGAATCATTAAATAGTGATGCATAAAACTTACTTCATAGGATATGGAAGGTTTTAGTGATCAGAGAGGATGACTCACTCAGAAGCATAAGTGCCTAAGTTTGTGTTTATTTGGATGGCGAAAATATACTGGAAGGGGAAAAGAAATCTCGAGAAGAGGACAATGGGAGGACAGGATCCTCAGCGGGAAGATTAAAGCAATGGTGTGAAAAAAGAAAGTTACTCTTTGACAACACACCGAGCTCAGGCAGGATGTTCTAAGCATGGGCTTGGACTCAGCTGGGAGACTTTTTCCATCAGAAGGAGTCATATACCAAATTAATATCCTTTCACCCATATTAGATTTTTTCTCCTCCAGAAATAACTGATGAGAGAACACTTTTTAGCCAGCGGACAAGTGGAAGTCCAGGCACTGCTGATCAGCCAGTTTCCCTTTCACAGGATTTTGCCCTCCCTTCCTTATCCTATAATTGTTCATAAAAACAAAGACATATTTTCATTTAGCAAAGTACCTATTGCTGCTCTCCTTTGACTGGAGTAAGGAGGCAGCCTTGTTCAGCTAACTTCTTGCAGCAAAGAAATTGTAAACACGGTCTTTATGCTGCTCATTTTCTAGAAGAAAGGAGAACAAACAGGAATTCAGATAAGAAAACTGCTGCTGTTGCTGTTCTTCATATTCTGTGAAGCATATTAACAGGGATAACAATACGCATTAGCCATCCCATTCAGTAACATTTTTTGTATCCAGCTGAGTCCAAATATAAACTATAATGGCATATGGAGACCATCTTAAGGGCCATTTCAAATCAATTTACTTTTGTATAGCATCTCTCAAAGTACAGAGAAAAAGAAAATAATGAGCTTGTGATTTAGTACAGTAGGACATGACAGTTTTGAGGCAGGAGGGTAAAAATGATGCATAGAGATGCATAACCCTGCTTTAGAAGCAGTGCTAAGGTAAATGTATCTCATTTCTCTTATGTAACAAGAAGAAGCCAGATAACAAAACCAGGCTCAGTTTGGTTTAACTTAACCATTCTACGAAGCACTGAGGGCTTTTCCATTTGCAGGCAGAATTGGAATCAAAATCTAAAACATTCCTATCCAACTGTTGAGATTAAGAAAAGCCAGGAAAGAAATATTTGTGACCAATTCATATTAGCAGTTTTACCATCCTCTTTCACAACCTCAGAAATTTTAGACTTCCTGTGGGTTGGACTTTTGCCCTCCGAGCTTATTAAGTCAAGAGGCAATTTTAAGTGCCTTTTTCATGGAAACTGTTTAAGGCTCTCTGAAAGAAGCAAAGGTCAGCAAGACTCTAGTCAAGGAGCCCTTGAAGTGCACCATACCTCTTCTATGGGCTTTCTCTCTCCTGCTCAACACTCAGGTGAAGTTGCTAAGGAAGCCGGTGGAAAAGGTCACCTTTCGGTATCTTTACTGTAAGGACCACACGTAGCCCTTGCATTTCATTTCCATCACAGTCAAATAGCTCAGAATGGCCCATTGCATATGAATGTTTCAAGTTGCTTCAGGCAAAAGAGAAATGCTAACATCTTCCTAGGGAGGAAGCAGGGACCTCCTTCTGCAATGAGGCCCTGTCTCCACTTCCCCAGATGAGTTCCTACGTGCCCTTTCTCCAAGAGGATTAATGCACCCACTTTCCCTTCCATATACCAGGACAGATTGAGGATTTGGGATCCTTGCCACTCAGAGGCCAAGGAGGCTGTCAAAACCTGAGTGGAAACCTGACTCTGCTCACGCTGTCCATGTTGTGAGCCATGAGAAGAAGGCGGTTGGATCTCAGCTGCTTCAGCTGGCGCCGAAGGCAGCTCAGAATGCTAAAGCTGAGCCCGAATCATGACTCTTTGAGAAAGTGCCTCCCTCCTCAGCAGCCTCGGCAAGTGCTGAGCTTCTTTAGCCGCCTCAGGATTGATGCTAAATGATCTCCGGAAAAGTTCTCTCCTGGGGAACTCACTGCTCCCACACATTTGGGTTTGCTAACGGCACAGGCCCACATAGTAACACCTTGCAGACAGCGGCTATGTGAGTCATGAGGTTGTAAGTGCTGGTGTGATGTCTATTCTCCTGGGGAAATGTCTTCTTTTTCTTTCTGCTGTGTAAGTAGTGTATGTTTTATTAAATAAAGTACATGTTCCTATGCAAATGAATGAACTTTAGAATGATGATATACTGACACATTGTATGTTAAATATGTATGACATTTAAAAATCCAAGAGCTAAAAATCATTTATAAATATTAAAGAGCACGAAGTCTACTTTTTGTTTTGATTTCACTTCTGATCCTGCACTTTGTGAAAAATATTCTTTGTATTATAAATCTGAATTACCTGTCCAAGAACTAAACCTATAATTTTATTCCATCAGTCAGGCTGTATGTCACACTGTTTTTACACCAAGACAATCAGGTTCTTTGAAGCACAGACATACACCTACTTAAAAGAAATGTTCCTCTGAAAGCAGAAGGTTTTGGGAATCAGCGGTTCTGTGCATCTTTCAAGGGACTGATAATTAGGTGGAGAAATGCAACACTTAAGGAAAGGAGGGTTTCTCTGCTTGCCAGGACAATATGCCATTAGGACACTGGGGTCCAGATTTATCCCTCTTAACTGCAAGCATATAACTTCTTTTAGAGTAAGTCAACCTGGATTCAATGATAAGAGAGAGAGGGAACTCTGATGGCTTCATACCTGACTTTCTGAGCTCTTATTGCTCTTGACTATAAAGGAAAGTAGTCCATCTAGACTCCTTGTTTTTTTATCTAAAATTAAATGAAATTAATGCATGCCTTTCTCTAGAAGTTTATGTGGAAGATGAGCCTGGTATTAGCAAGCCTAGTGGTTGACCCCCTGCTATGGTACAGTCAACTTGGCCTCTAGGAAGAGTTTTCTGGGAAAAGCAGAAATTTCCCCTTGAGAAAAAAGACTGACCAATGCAGGCTTTAAAGTACCACCCCAAAGGCAGGCAATTTTAGTTAACAAGGAGCATAACTTTTTGTTCCCTTCTCTCCAAAGATCTTAACGTAATTCGCAAACAGCACAGAAGTTCCAGAACACACTGTGGATATCCTCTGCCCATTTCACACACTGAGAAACCAGATACCCAGGTCAAATATGAAGTCTAGAGCAGGGCATAGAAATTTCAGCTCCAGAGTAACGGCGATTTACCTTACTGTATCACCATCTTTATTTACTTCTTTATTTATTTATATTTGCTTGATGAAGGAGAAACTGCTTTCAGGCTGGTCTTCACCTTCTTTTAGCTATTTCTCCTGCTCTATGGGGTGACCGATAAGCAGATAGGGATGGCAGGAGTGCCACAGGACTGCACTGAAGCGCTCTGGCGTCTGGAAACCTGCACAAAGACCAGCTGCACTTAGCTGAGGCTAAACAGCACCATTCTCCTCTCACTTCACTATCCCTGATATCAACAAAATACCTTTCCTCATCTCCAGATGAACTCTAAAGCAGAGGGAGATATTTTCCCTCAGTATTTGTTCCTCTTTCTTCTGTTGACTTTAAGATAAATAGTCATCTCAGGGGATTAAAGCGCAGTGGAACTTCATGCCCCTAATGAATGGGCAGCAGGAGCCCATCCTGGCAGTATTAAATGACTGCACATGAAACTAGCCAGGCTCGGTAAGTAAAACCAGATCCCAAAATGCAGTCTGAGATAACTGAAAGTATGCACTGAAATTTATTGTAGGAAAATGACTGACTGGAAAAAAAGAAAAAGGTCTGCTCTGCCCCTACACCTCCAAAACATATTGTACCATTTAAATGCTTTAAGAGGCCATTTGCCAAAAACGCAATTCATTTTCCCGAAGGTCAAATGTATTTCTCTTGTAAAACAGTGGAAGTAGCGATTGTACGTCTTGGTTACTCTTATGAAAGAGCAACTTAGGAAAAAGCCTAGGATTGTTCTTGTGTTTGAAGTTGGATGTTTATTGCTTACTGGCAATGTCTTTTGTGCAAAGGTTAAATGTGGTCAGCAAATGATCAAAACCCATAAAAGAAGGGTTAGTCCCAGTGCAGCCTGTCCAAAATTCCTGCAGCAAACTCGTAGTTCTGTTCAGAGTGCCACCCTGTGGACACAGATGCTTCCAGGAGCTCCTGTCCTTCCTATAGACAGGAGCTGCAAAGGCCAGGAATTGGTAGTAGTGGAACAAAACCAGCTCTATCACCCCTCCCTTCCACAACACACTGCACCACTGCAGTCTCATATGCTCATGGTTACTTTGGGGTAAATGCGGTGGTGAACGGGGAGAGTTTTCCTACCAATATTCAGCGTATATACTAACGAGCCCTTTTTGCCAATGCATCTGAAACACCAGCTCTTTGGAACAGGATAGGAAATAACTGTGGCATCTGCTGACAACAGCTCTGCTATTACAGCACAGATGTAGAGCTCTGCACATAGACAAGAGACCAGAGAAGCCCCCTTGTTCTTTCACAAATGAATTACATTCTCGTAAGTGAAGGTCCATCTTTAAAAGCCAATTTGTGGATTGAAGTGTAAAGCTGTTTCTCTGTGGCTGTTTGCATAAGACTTGTAGTTCTATTCACTGGAGATCGTCACCATACATTTTAGGACTCTGTTTGCAAGGCCTGTAACAAACTTGTTGAGCCAAGGTGTGCCTTGAAGGGCTCCTGCAGCACCGCCACTCCGGCTGCCCCTTACCTCTGGGGTGAGGTATTTCATCATGATTTCCTTGCCTTTCTCTCCCAGCTTTTCATCTGGAGCAATTTCATACTCTGCCTGGAACAGATATAAAGAAATGGTCAATATTTGCACTCATACTTCAGCATTACAACTTCATTTTGGATATGGCCTTAACTGAATTTTTCTGTCTGAAGAACCTGGAGGATAAATACTATTTTCTGCTGGAAGTAAAACCTGTACACACTATCTTATTAAAAAGCTTCCACTATGTTCTAAGCAAACCTAAATGATGTGCTTTCTGAGATGATACCTTTTAATTAACACCATACAATTTAATTCATTTATGTTTTATAGCCTTGCCAAGCCAGTGTTTGGAAAGCATTCAGTAACAGCAACTTTATTTGGTTCTGCTCACAGGGAAGGTGGATATGGATGGCAAAACTATTCCTCTGAGTAACAGAGAAACTGGATTTTGTTAATTCTCACTAAAGCTCTTTTCAAGCACCTGGTGAGCTCTCTCAGGTATTATGTACCCTTTCCTGTTCATTTAGATCTTTCCCTTAGTTTTAACATTGTTCCAAAGCAGAGAGGCTTGCCCCTCACTTATAGTGACCCTTGATTCAGTCCCTCAGGAGGGCCCATCTAAGAGTATTTTAGAACCAAGAAAAAACAATGGAGACCATAAGGAGGAACAGAGAGTACTGACTTCTGTGAATTTGAAAAGAAAAAACGCACCATACCCACGCACAAAAAGATTGCCTACCTTTTAAAATTCCGACTTTTCTACATCCTGCAGCACTACTGAGTTTTGATGATTTCTGGATAACGTGTTTGTAAGCCACAACGGAAACATTACTTGTGCACCACTAACACATGAAGCATTTTAGTTGAAATTTTGCAATCATGGAAGGCATGCACAGAAAAATGTACTGTGTGGAATCCCAAGGGAGGCAGGAACTCAAAGATAATGACAAATTCTTAGAGACATTTGGACTTGGCACTGCCTGGAATACCAGGCGTTAGCCTTCGGATCAAGATTTTCCAGAAAAAAAAATCAGCCTAACAGTTTTATGACTGCTCACATTAGAAATAGGATCCCAGAAAATTCTGCCAAGCCAATTAAATAACCTAGTCCAATACAAGCTGTCTGAGATGATAAATGAGGAGGAAGTTTAAAAAAAAAAATACAGTAAATCCGACTGAACTGGCAAACACTCGGAAGAAAAAACTTCAGAACTATTGCCCGCTCTAAGCCATATACCCTGCCCTGAGTTTGATACAACAAATCTGAAGGAAGGCTGTAATGAACACCCTAGCTAAGCCGAGTTAGGAATGAATGACATTGCCGCAAAGTAATAATACTGCTATTACTGATAGCAGCCTAAAGCTACATGGTTAAACACACACATAGCAGGTTGCCCGGATGGTTTAGAATTACAATCTGATTTGTTTTGGGAAATGACAATGACCACAAATAGCAGGAAAACCCTACAGCTGATGAGAAATATCCTGAAAGCTCAAATTCACTAGTGCAGTGCTTCCCTTTTAGTGACCATTTGGGGGATTAACTGATTATGTTCTCATAAAACTTAATACAGGGGTTTAAAAAAAATCTTTCATCCAATTTCCTGTCCATTCAGATGGCATCTGAGTATGGGTCATTTCAGCTCTCAAAGCAGGGATACTCTAAAGTGTTTACAGCATCTTAGCAATTTCTTTTCATGAATCCTTGCTAGAGGATAAAGCAACGGCAAGAATCACAGAAGAAACAATTTTTTAAAAGGTCAAAGAAACTGCATCTTATCTTGGCACATTTATGCTAAGTTCACACACAGGCTAGGTGTTTTCCATCTAAAAGAAAACTGGAATAATGTATTTTAATAAGAGAAAATATTTGTACTTAAATGTAACCTTCTGTGCAGGCGCCTGCCAAACAAAGAAGCAGAATTTATTGGTAATGTTTCAGCACGGAATTCAATACTATTTATAAATTATCTAATAATGATCCTTCAGTTGCTCATAGACTCTGAATATTCCACCATACTATTCTGAAAATGCCAAAACAAAAAGAAAATGGACCAGCAGATTCCTCAATGTATCTGTGCTGATACCGAATGCTGGTCTGATGGACTCCTTTATATTGAAGTTGAATATGCCAGGTCAATGCTTGGCAAGTATCGGCTCCTTCTCCTGGAGCTGGCTTTGGGTAGAGACAGGATTGTTAAATACTAAGATGAGTAAGCTAAGATTTTAGCTTATGTAAGTGGAAGAGACGTGAATTTCCCCAAAAGACCACAAAATTGGATGCCAGTATTTCATATATTTAGTGATGCCCACATATAGACACCACACATCAGATTGTTTCAGTAGTTTCAATCTCAGATTGCTGAAGATATTCTTTGGCCATACCAGTCTTTGATGATAGCAGGCATAAAGGGTTTGACGTCAAGGATGCCAGTGGCATATATAATGCTTCATTTTGCACTGGACAAAAGCCATCCCGTCACAAAGTTGCTAATTTTCTCTTCAGATGGCGTAGTTATTGGTCCTCACTAGGTCTGCTGCAGAAGCTGCATCTGATATGATACTGGATTCTATTAACTCCACAGTAAATAAAAAACTGATTAAAAATATTTCATATGCCATTTGATGTGCATGACGGGATTGTAAAAATAGATGTGTGGCAGAAACATCCCATTATGTTTTCATCAGATCAGAATTGTAAAACCATAAGTAAATCAGGATAGACCTGAAGAAGAGGGAATTTAGGAGGAATTGGAGCAATGTTTTGAAATTCACTTCCTAATGGGATTCACCATATGCATAGTTAAAAGCAGTAAATTTTACACACATATACACACACACACACATTGCTTCTAGTTCTATCTCAAGATATCTGGGAAGGAATAAAAAGCAAGTTGCATTTTACATTCTCAAAAAGTGCTAAACTCCTGTGGAGAAGGTAGGAAGTGTCAGACAAGTGAAGATGTGAAAAGGAACTGTAAACTCTAACTCTGAACAGTATTGACAGAGATCTAGCTGTAGGACGAGTATTAGAAGCCTGTTTTACTTTTTTAAAAGTTTGTTATTATTTAAGCTTCCAGTGCCACTTTTGGTGTATTTTCAATGGATATTGGTATGTTCTCAGCCATAGATTGCTATGACAGGAAGAACTGCACGTGTGCTGAGACAGAGTGTCTTCCCCACGTTCACTCTGCTGGGTGCCTGGAAGTGCACCAAGGTCCTTAACCCTCAGTCTTACGCTTAAAACACAAGATACATCCTCTTCTTCCGTAACACTCATAAACATGGCTACAGTTCTCAAATCCCTAATTGCTAGAAATAACACCATTAGTTAAAATCCATGTGGAAAAAAACATTTTCCATTATTCCTTTGATCAATCCAGGCATGTGTTTCAAGGCTTCTACTCTGAAGTCTAATAGCTTCTCCATGCCCTAGTTAGGTCAGACAGGGCCCTATTCATAGCTCATAAATGAGGGGAGGATTTACGATCGCTCTGGCTGCATGGGACGAGCTGCAGGGGAAGGCTCTTTCTGTGGGCAGACGCGGAGCCCTCAGTCCACATGGCAGGAGGATGTGGGCTGGCTGCCATTTGTTACTAACTTTGCTTCTGGCTGCTGCTTCTGAGGTTGTAGTTACTTTGGTGGCTCCTAGCAGCAACATTGGCTGAATGGACGCACAGGGGTGAGGAGCTCCCTTCCCTCCAGAGCAGCTGCCCATGATGAAGGACGAAGTGATGAGATGGGAAACTGCATGGGAAGGGAGAAAAGTCCAGTCCACGGCCTCATTTGGGAGCCATGCACGGGAGGGAAGGCCAAGGAAGAACCTCAGGGACCCAAGAGTGATGGTGACCTGAACAGAACATTGCCAGAGCAATTTGTGAGGAAGTACTTTGGATGAAAATCCACATTATTGGCTGAAACACGGGGACCCAGTGGATGTTCACAGCAGCAACCTTAATTCTGACATTTCATTTCATCAAGTATTCTCCTTGAATACATGAAAAAACAAGCCTAAGCGATCACTCTGTAGAAGGAGGTAGACTCTCTCCCACAGTACAGTACAGCACAGTCACACGAGTTGGGTCCCTTCTGCCTCCCAGGAGATGGAGATGGGAATGGTGGCTTCTACCAGTGTGGTTTCAGGCTGTTGGCTAGAAATCAGAGGATGGTGAAGCACAGAAGCAATGGGGTCAATTTTTGAGTGGTACGACAACTTCTGCAGGAGGCTATTGGCATTTTGGTCTCAGTTTTATACCAACACTTCCCTAGTTTCCATCTCTCTTATCCCCAGATACTATGCTCTCCTGCTCCTGCTCATGCCCCCTTGTACTTCTGCCCTGTGGTTGTTGCTACACTCTAGCAAGTCTCCTTGTGCTTGGCTCCAATGAAAATGCAAAATATCTGACTGAAAGCTGGAAGGAAGAAACCAAACAGCTTGGATTCACAATCACTCACATTTCTAAGTGAGAAGTTTACTTGAAAGCACATTTTTCATATTTAAACAGAGACTAAAAAGAGACCTTTTGAATATTTAAAAACAGTTGTTGAGTTAATGAATTTGTTGGTATCAACAAACTGGCATTTTTGATGGAAAAAGCCTTGAACAGCTTTAAGACACACATACACAGATGGTTTATATACCACATAAGGGACTTAACTAAAGGAAAACACTCTAGCAAAGAGGCAGGGTTTTTACAACTGACATTAAACGAGTGCCTGTTCCTCCTTTTACCCCAGATAAGTATAATGTCTAGTGAAGCATTCAGCTGAGAATTTCACTGACGTAACCGTGCATCTCACTCCCAATGAGAGTTCTATAACAACCCACAGAGGCAGAAACAACCTAGAGGGGCACCAGGGCTACTTTCCTCTACTGCTCGTACTTCTTGGGGAGTATGGCTGCTGCTCAGAAGGAAAATCATCTCCTGGACCAGAAATAGCCATAGCCCCCTCACAGCTCCATCCTGTTAGACCAACTGTGGCCTATGTTATTATGTTAAAAGCTCTCCCCTGAGAAAGAAAACTATTAAAACTGATGCATGAGTAGAAGGAGCAGGAAAGGGAGCTAAGTCTGCAGTAAGGTTTTGCCTTTATAAAGGCACACCAGAACGAGGCCATAGGAGAGGGAAATGCGAGCGCCGGGAAGGGGTATTGCGGAGAAGGGGGTGCAGGGAGGAGGTTCCTGCTGAGCTGCCACGTTCTGGTACTGCAGGCACTGTCTGTCTGCAAAGGAAACCTGTCTTGCTGGCAGGTCAGCTGCTTACTGGCCTGCCTGTCAGCACAGGAAATGTATTCTTTAACACTTTATTTTAATAGCTATCTGTCAACATCTACAAAGTTGTGTGATGTGGATGGAATATTTCTAAGCATAGCAAGGCGTGCTGTAACGCTGTGTGTGAAATCTTTGCTAAGGGTCCATGCAGGAGCTAATTTAATCACAAAAACAGCTCCATTTAATGATAATAGTTTAATGTTTGTATAGCTCTATCAATGGAAAGGCTATGCAAGATTTTGGTGAATTATTAATATGAGAATTTGTGCTTATGTGCATACAGATGTACATGACAACACGTTCATATAAACACGGACAGGTTGTGTCCATTGGTACTTGTTACTATACAGTTCTCCCTAGTGAAGGGAGGACCCCTGCCAGGACCCCTGTCATGAATGTTTTGCACAATATCCCTAATGGGAGATGGCCATCAGTTCTAAGGATTTTGTTATACATGGTAGGAGAAGGGATTGCTGTAGCCTCATTTCCCTGAGAGGCATCCAGGGCCCAGACAGACAGACAGACATGCTGACGTGCTCTCTGTGAGCTCTGTGCTGCACAAATCTGAAGCTCCCCATTTTTATCACAAACGTTGAGAATTACTGCTTACAAACCACTTATCTTTGTAGTCCATTTTACAGCTGATAGACTGTGGCTAATTACCCAAACACTCTTCCCAGACAACACTTTATATCTCTCGGCACTTTCATGTCAGTTATGGCTTGACATTGGCCAAAGTATTCAAAAGTTTCAGAGGTAACTGAAAGCAGTGGAGGTAACAGCTCCACATAGGCAGAATGCAATGACACAATCTTTTCTCCTTCAGAAAGCCAGCCTAACATCAACTGCTTTAACTGTACAGACAAAAAAAATAAAAAAGATGTTGCTAACATTAGATTTGCAGGAAACTATACCAGACCAGGCTAATTATTTTACCCAAGAGCAGAAATAAATGTTCAGCAAGGTGTGGATTTTTTTCTATTTATGTACCAGTAAGGTAAGGGTGTGAGAGCGTTTTGCAACTCTCAGTCTCACGTAAGTATGGAAATGGAGATTACTGGTAGGTTGCTGACTCTCACACAGCTGCTGGTTTCCTACCCGGAGTGCTGATCTGTTGCTTCCTTTGCAGGCAGCTGGACTAAAAATTGGGAGGCACTGACTTCTTGCTTCTGCCAATGACTTACTGCGAGACCTGGTAAAAACACTTAACCATGTTCTAAGCTTCTATTTTTCTCTGTAAAAGAGAGATAGTCTTACTATCTTTAGGCTTTGTGAGACTCTGATGACAACTAAATATTTTTCTTTATTCCTTTTTCTTTTTATTTATGTTACATAAAAACTCAGTTTTGCATCCCATGCTAGAAAGATAACTAAGACAAAAGGAAATGGAGACTCTTGGCTTTTTCTGCTCAGCGCTTGTTACAGCAGGTGGTCTCTAAAATGGTATATTCCACATTCCTGGTGGTCTCAGAGTGGGCCATAAAGTCAAATTTTTGGTCTCATTATAGAACTTTTTTGGCTAACATAGGACTTGGCCTGAATCCCACTACTCACTCAACACAGTGTGACCCCGCTGGGTGAATTTCAGTAGCAATCATCCAATTTAATGGTTACGGGCTGCATTGCTAGACCTTAATATTGGACAATACAGGGATTTTGACTGGCTGGGAGCGAACTTGTTCAGAATTTGAAATAAATAAACAAAGGAGACTGCTGTTAATTAACTGGAAAAAAAGAAGAGAGACAGGGTAAATATTCAGACCTCCATGCAGCTAGACATTTTGTTCGTAAACTGCTCCTAGTGCTAGTCTCAGCCTGGAAGGGAATAGACCTCTGGCCTGCGTGGAAGGAGAGGTGCCCAGTAGAGGTTATCATGCTGTGCAGCTTGTTGTGCAGCTGCGAGAGGAAGATAAAGAGCCAAAGCTGGGGGACAGTAATGCTTCCTCTTGCCCAGACTCTTTTGCATTTGTCCACTTAAACAGTATGTTCAGAGCACACATATCTCTTACTATGCGTGTGCACAGCTTGCACAATGTGGCCTTGTTCTCTGTAGCCCCTGGGTGCTATTGGAATAAAAATGTGATGATTGCTACTACTACAATAAGCAACCAAAGAGCAGCGGCTTGCAGATGCCCCAATTTCTGTAACCGTAACCCTTTCCTCAATTCCTGCTTTGTCTGCATTAAAACCACATGGGGAATTGTTTGCTTGCTGTCCCCAAATGGCTTTCTAAGTGGACAACCGCAGTCAGTCTCCATGGGGCTGAAAGCATCACATTTTCTGTGGTAATTCCGTGGTGGTCTCCACCCCCAGGTTGGCGTGTGGCTTTTAATCAGTGGCATACACCTGACTACGGGGTGACTGGGGTAGGATAAACCCATCCAGTGGATCTGAAATGTACTTCTGCCCCCATGCCTTCAGCGCAGCTGCACAGCACGTTTGCCAGAATAAAATAATTTTGTGGACCTGTTCGGCTAAACCCTTCCACAGGGGGGAAATCACTACCAGTGACTGGTGCTGGCTAGGAATGTAGCATGGAAATTGTGACCACCCAAAACTCTCTTACAGAAACCTTTCTCCCTGTGTGCCCTGCAGATGTTCATTGAAAGGCTACTTTTTTCCCAGCAGAAATAGCAGAGTAAATGTTTATCTGATCACACGAAGCTAAGCAGGACACTTCCTGTTGAGGTGAACCGAAGAGAGTCCTAACAGTAGGATCTTGGGTATATCCCCTGTAAAGAATTCTGTATGGGTCCCTCAGATCTAAGTGTTGAAAAGCACAGTGCTGTGGTTTATCATTGTATGCACTAAATGCATTTGGGAAAATCTCCTCTTTTGTTTTATCAGTTGATTATGTACAGTTTTTGACCCCTTTATGCCACCAACTTCTATGGACTGTTAAGCAGAAAGTGGAACATTCTTTTACCTACTGCGGCATGGACACCTAATGTCTAACATAACTAGCACTTTGGGCCAAATGTCATCTTTCTTCAGCACTGTTGTAGGCCATCCAAGGAAAAGGCCAATTTTACAGCACATTTCTATGACTCAGCAGTCTGTCTGTGAAATCAAATTGCTGAATTAGTCTAAGAAAAAAAAGTTCAAAATATTATGAATTGTGTTGAGATCAAAAATGTCGAATAAATTAATTTTAATAGCACTTTATCCAGCACTTTTTGTGCTGAATGTTTACTATATTTACTATAGATTCTGTTAGACTAGTATAAATATTTTGATCACGTGTCCCTCTCTGATTTACAGCATAACTTTAGTGTAATCCTGAGAAATGCCTATAACTGAGAAATAGCTTCACCTCAGTACAAAGCAACTTTATTCCTGGTGGGATTCATTGTTTTGCTTTGTCTGTTAGTGTCCGAGGGAGAGCAAAGCCCCTAAACTCTCACAGACAGCAGTGAAACCGGGCAGTTACCGGCCTGTCAGGTACAATTTTGCCTTTACCTTTCATGAGGCTCCCAGCAAGGATGCCAGTGACAATCTCTGGATCTGAGAATGTGTCACACGCTTGAGAGCCAGCTTGAGGTCCCCCAGAATGTTTGGGGGAGTGTTTTGCTCAACAGTTAATTGGCTAATTGATACTGGAGTGGAAATTGGGTAGCTGAACTTCATTATCAGATTTGTCACTACTTTCTTGGTGGCGATTGCAATCACGTCACTTCTAAACATCAGAAAAATGTTGATAACAACTGGGATGTCCTTTGTATATCACCCTGAAGTCTACTGATGAAAAGGCTTGATATGGGCTAAATATTATTATTATTATCGTAATCCTCATTCTCATCATGTCAATCCATTGTTTGTCTTTCCTTCCCTCCAGTTCCTTCCTGCTCTGCAGGTTTCAATGGCATGAGAGAACATGGCTCCAGTGCTCATGCCTTGACCAACAACTTGCCCAGGTGTGTTAGATACCAAATCACATCCCATTAAGCAGTGATTTCTTGAGGGAATCTTTTGCGCGTGCAGCCACAGAACCACACAAATCCAATCAAAGCAACGGCTGAGCCGGAGCACGGGGCGCGGAAGGCGCCCCAGGGCCGAGGTGGGACCGCTGTGCCTTCAGAGCAGCGCTTTCTGTCTCCAGCGGTGCTCCTAAGTTCATTACCAAGGAACAGAGTGCTGCCAAGCGCCGCAAAATATCACCAGAATTGACTTACCACTGAGTCAAGGAACCTAATGCAGCACTGCAGCTCGGGTCGAGTTTCACAGAACTGCCGAAAGAGAAGCCTTCCAATGGGCTGCTTTTCACATATACTGCAGTAATCTCTCTCTAGAGGCAATAAAGAAAAGAAGAGAGGCATGAAAATCCGAAGAGTTGCTCTCTGCTTTTAGGGTTGATTAGGAATTTAAAACATTGTGAGCGCAGAACTGTGACCCTAATTAGAACTCCCTTCTCCGCGCTTGCCTCCCCCTCCATTTCAGATATCAAAGTACAAATATAATTAATGGCTTTAAAAATCAAACACGACAGGCTCAGTTTTACAGAGATGCTATAGGTAAAAGCTCCACAGAAGCCATTCAGCTACTGCAAAAAGAGAATTTCAGATTTTTCTCTGGTGGAATTGTATGTACTTTGCAAAGGTACCACTCAGACTGGCAGAGTTTATGGGAAATTGAGAAGCAACCCACACATTCTTGAAATATAAATCTATACATTAAAGAGTAGGAAAAGCGGAATTTGTGGTGACTGTCCCAGTTCCTTCCCAGATATGCGCTAAAATGCATCTAGTCTCTGGAAACGCTAAAGCCGCTCTCTACTAAGTAATTACTGCAAAATATGCTTTTTTTAAAGGTTTCAGAATTTCTGCTATTTTGTTGCTGAGCATTAACCAAGGCAGGGGTCATATGGCATCCAGCTGTTGGGTTTCAGTTACACCCCACACCTTTGCCGAAGTTTATTTTTCCTTAAATGTGATTTTTCAACGCCATTTCCCCAGGCTGCCTCTTCCCTACACCCAGACCCACGACTCTATTAAAACAAAAAGTCCTTTACCCACTAAAAGCACCACGTGCAGGAAAACATGGGAAGAGGACAGGCATCCGTAATTGACATTGTACCAGCACAAATGAAGAGGGCTCTGGATATTATTTTGGCAGAAGCAGCAAATCCCCCAGTCTGCTGGGAGCAGCCGCTCGAGCACGTTATGGCTTTGGAAGCACACACATGTCTAACAACATACTGTGTTTCCTTAAGCGTTCTTCTCACCACCCTCCTCGCTGCCATATGGCACTGACTGTTATTATGGAAACAACCAGCTCCTAAACACATAACATAACGCTGCAAACAGACATGCGAAACCCACACAAGTTGTCAGCGCCGCGGTTACTTTTCTCTTGGGCCTGGAGTGCAATGTCTTTGATTCCCTTTTTGCTTTGTCTACTCCTACCCTTCATCCACACCAAAAGAAATCTGCTGGCAGAAATCTGTGGCCAAACTCACACCGGTCATTCGGACACATAGCAGGAGGGTTCGCTCGTCACGGGTCACCCTTGCCCCTGCAGAACCAGGGCCAAAACCAGAAAGAGCATGAGATCCTAAACTGGCTCCCCCGCAGCTAGGCTGCAGTCAGGTTGCACATGGGAATGTGATGGCCCCAGTGCTTCCACAGCTTCTTCTTAGAGCAGGAAGGACAACACTTGCCTAGTGCTTCACCCGAGTGCAGCTAGGGCAGCGCCTCAGGAACCTCCTCTGACGCACCTACCAGGTTCTCACTGGAGATGCAGATTGGGATTAGCTGGTCTGCGGTTTTAATTCAGTGTGATCCTGCTCAGGTCTGCTTTGCTTGAACAACCTGGGGCAAGGTACCAGAAGGTACCAGAACCACTCTGGACTGGTATGGCCAATCCATTTTGGATCAGGATTTCATTCACTCTATCTAGAAGACTTCGATTTTTTGGTACCTTCTAAAAAGTAAGACAGGCTCTAAATCACTGTGTTAATCCTAACTTTAGCTCTAGCCTATCTAACCATCAGCAACAAGCTTGTGACACTGGTTTGCTTGCATTGCTTGGAGCCTCTAGCTTGGAACATCACGACACAGACTCGCATGGCGAGAGAGGCAGCAGGCTCAGCCTCACGCTCAGCAGCCTTGCGGTGTCCTTGCCAGCCTTACAATTCATGTCCTTGAGCAAGGAGCACTTTTAGCCCGAAGGGAATTGCTTTTCTCATTCTGGTGGTAAGCAAGGGAGTTCAGTAAGTGCCCAAGTGGATCAAAACAGCGATGCAATGTCCCCGAGCTGCGCAGGGCCGGAGCTCCGCGCCCGGGGGCGTCCCTGGCAGCGCTGGGGCAGTGACTGCGTCGCTCTGACGCTGCTTTACCATGTCTTGATTAACTAGCTCTTCTAAGGACTTGAATAAAATATATACCCTGCATGTCGGTAGCGCAAGCCTTCCTTATCTCAGAAATCGATCCCTCTAGAAGCCCTGATTCAGAGTAATTTTACTCAATATTAAATAAGGAGGACAAAAAATGTGATTTCTTAATCTGAATTACAGATATGTTGCAAAATAAAATACAGACCAACAGAAATATTTAAGCAGCTAATATGTTCTACATTTTCTCTTGTACGGTGTTATCTGATGCAAAGTTGGTGGTACAAAATGCACTGTTAGTTTTTCAAAGATTTTACAGTGTGGTGATACTGCAGCAAAGAGGGTTCTTTTCTAACTAAAGGACTAGTAGTATCAGCTACATCAGCATGCATACTGCATACTGAATAACAGTACTTTATAACGTGTCGGTTGAAGAAAACAAGAAGCTAAACACTAATACATATGTGGATAATATAAACATAAAGATACCAGCAAACTTTCTTTTACAGCCTATAACTTGGCCAACGCACAAGAATGGTGACCCATTTGTAATGAGGAAAAAGGAAATACCAGAAATAATCTCTGAAAACACAAGAGCCAGAGCAGTTCCCTGGAGCCATCCACTCCTTGGTAATGTTCACTTAAGCGCTGGATATACCAATACAGAGAATAAATACATGAGGTAACTGTTTTCATTCCTTGTAGGTGACAGAAAATATTTTCTTAGGCGCTGATCTTGCAGCTGACCTCACCAAGCGAGACGGAGGATTCTGGTCGGAGTTAATTTGGGGGGCACATGGGGCCTGGCGGGGACTGAGAAAGAAAATACATCTCGAAAGCAAGCAGAGGCGGCGGAGGGCTGTCTGACGGAAGGGAACGCGCAGGGCGGCGGCGCTGGGCGGCCGGGGCAGCGCGGTCCCGGCCGGCGCGCGCTGCCGCGTCGCCCTCAGCCTGTCCGCCGGTAAAAATATCCACCCAGTTTCAGAAGTTCAAAAAATAGAAAGAATGATTTCCTGAGGAAATGGAAATGTTAAACACTTGGAAGTGAAACCATATGCTGCTGATGGTGAGGTGACTAAAACAGTTCTGAGAGGTGTCTCTGGCACTTGGGCCCTGCCGCTTCAGCAGGATCTTGTTTAACACCTGCAAATCCCTCAAGATGGAGGCGAAAAGCTCTCACCAGCTCTGAACTCCGTATCTAGAAAATACAAGCAGCAAATCGTGGGCATGCAGACAAATGATCCGTCTTCCTAACTGAGTCACTACACCGATTAATATAGATCAGAATATTTACTAAGAGGTATTATGTAAAATGCTATAACCAACACTCTAAAGATGAAAAATATTTATTATAAATTCTTTTGACTCATTTTTCTCTTTACGTGTTAACTTTTCTATTACAGGAGTAGTCTAAGCCACATTCAGCACAAGGAACATACCAGAGCCATTGCCCTGCGGTCCAACACAGTCACACCTGTACGCAGGCAACACCGTCACCCTCCGGAGCCCTAAGGCCGAAAATGTCCCCGCAGCAATTTCGGAGAGAAGCAATGGCCTGCAGAGGAAGCAGATCCCTCCTCTTTCCTATTTGCCATAACCATGGGGATCTGCTGGCTTGAGTGGTGGGCTAGAAAAGCGGGTGAGGACCCTTGGCTGCAAAGCAGCCTTATCAGATGTGTTTTCATTCAGGGTACAGCGCAGGTGTCTGCGTGAGAAACCTCCCCTCAGTCTGCTATGGAAAGTTGTATTGCTGTTTCTGGACAGACGTCTTCGAAGCCAACACCTGTTATCAGCTGGTGAGGCTTCCACTTGCAGAATTTCTTCATTGAGAGATACGAGTTTAGTTTAAATCTCTCTTTCCAAGTGGGCAAAACCCAGGAACATCACTGGTCATTTCTGGTGTGGCCATTGATTACATTTACATATTATCTATTAAGTAGCATTTTATTTTCTCTTTAAGATAGTGAAATCATAAGAGATCTCAAAGAAATATATAAGAATCACTATGGAGACACACACCGTGCTGTAACACATTACAATTTGGATTTGATCTCAGGATCTCTGTTCTCCTTGGCAATAAATCAGCCTGGATTAAAACTGAACAAGATCCAAACGCAAAGTAATTCCCCTGCCTAAAAAAAAATAAAATGGTTAGAAACCCAAAAGTGCTTGTGGGGAGAATTAATTGTTCGTTTTCCTGTTTATGCTCAATTCTCAAAAGGACACACATGCTCCTATTCCAATTTGTTTCTCTTTAAGACAAATCAAAGTGACACCTTTCAAATAGATGTTATTTCTCCTCTAGTATTTTTCTGCTTCTCTATTCTTCTGCCTCCCTTCAATTCAGAATAACAAAAAGTATACCAAAATCATGGAAGAAAACTTTCCAAAATAAGGGATCCCACAGTCCTTACTCTCAAATCAGACAGCAGGAAGCAGTGTCAAAAGCCAGAACTGGCCATCAGTTTGCAGCATTTATAGATAAAGTAAGATTTTTTTTTCCAAGCTGCTTAAGCTTGTGAAAATGATTCCAATAGCCCTGTCGTGGAGATGTTTCAAAATCAAAACAACTTAATTGACTTCTCCATTGTCATTCAAATTTGGAGGGGGTATTTGCCAAAACATCCCAACCAGCCTAACCCAAATCTAAAACCACTTCTCCTTATTTTGCACATCTTTGCTTCCTACATGCAAGTTCTCTTATAGGGGCACACAATGGAAAATAGGACAAATGGAGGAACTGAAAACAAGATTAAAAAATATGACTGAAATAAGCAGCCTCTTATAGCCTGTTCTGCAGTATGCACTTCTAATAGTTTGCTTCTTTTTGTTGGGAAAAGACCAAAGACTTTAAAGTGCACAGAATTGTTGTGTACTGTCAGGGTACTAATGGAAAGCAAATTACATCTTTAAACAGTGCATAACCCCATTTAAAAAGGCATTAATATAAAATACATTTTTCATTCAAAACTAGTAAGTTTACCACTAGTGCTTGCACATACGTGTTGCAATTTTCTGCTGTTCTTCCCCAGCCAAATGTGAAATTACTGCTGTCTACGTATAAACTTAATAAATAGCACATACTAAACTGCCTAGTCTTTGAGATTGATGAAAGTTGCTTCTTATCAAAGGCTCCTTTGTGGATGCTTTAAAAGGATTTAAATTGCCTTGACTGTGTTATTAGCAGTGCCTGCATTTCTCTTGTATTTCAGAATAATGTGCAAAGTTCAAACATTAGCTCTTACTATAAAAGATGGTTTTCCAGCTATAATAAATATGCTCTAATACAAAAGATCATTCTTGTGTTCAAAAGAAGGATAACAAGATTGGCCTTGTTGACACTTCTGCAAACCCAGTTATTACATTCTGATTTTTATATGATCTTCAGTATCGGAGATCTCACAGTCACTCAGAACTTGCTGGAGGCCCATGTATTTGCAGAGGAAAAGATATTAGGTTTCTTTCCTAGAGAAGCTGAAAATATGGGCCCATTTTTGAGCAAGAGACAAGGACATTGCTGATGGAACTGCAGCACCTGGCCAAGCACATACACACTAAAACAGTGGGGAACCTTATTTCTCTTGTGACTACCGAGGAACGATGCAGGAATAAGAGGGAGCAAAGAAAGCAAGGACTCTTGGCTTTTTTCTTCCATTTTTTGCTTGTTTGTGTTTATTTTTTGAGCTGGGATATGAATATGGAAACCTGTTGTTCAAATGCTGAAGTCTCCCCATTTGTCCTGTCGCCAGCAACACATTTAAAAAGTGAGGTGAAACATATGGTTAAAGAATACACAACAGGAACGAAAATATCTCATTTCACTTCATTCAAAAATTCCCAGGAACTGTGGCAATAAGTCATGTTATAAAAGCTTAATACAAGCAGCTAGACTCCTGTGGGGATTCAGTTAGCAGTACAAACAATATTCTGCATACTGCAGACCTCAGTGGCATGCAGTATTTATAAAATGGGGCTAATAGCAATGCTCTACCTCAAAGCAGTGTGGCCAGAATAAGTATATTAAAGTGTGTAAGCCTAGAGTGCTACTGGATAGTCCTGTGGCTCCTTGCTATTTACTTGCAGTGCAAACCCCTGGAGTGGAAACTTAGTCCAAGAGAGCACAGCGGAGTCTTTTTATACATTAACCGCTATACTGCTCCATAACTTCACCTGGCACTTCCCACAGATTAAGGATGACGACGGAGCCCCTGTCCTGGAGAGTGTTTTTCTTGGCAAGGGCAGAGCTGCACAGGTGCACAATATAAACTCCAGAGCCAAGGGCTGTGATGAAGTTATGTTACCGGTGGCAATAGCACACTCCTTCTAACAATAAATATTTCATCTGCTTGCTTTATTTTTAATAAAATACGAAAATCGTGGCACCTTCTGACAGGATAACGGCTTGACAGATACCCCTGTTTTTAACAGCAGCTCTTCCCAGACTGCAATTAAAACCAGTACGTCATGGCTGTAGAAAGCTCTAGACCTTATTTATTAAACACAGGAAAGAAGATACATTTTGGCCTTGATTGATTTTTCCCTTTGAAGTTAGGATTTTCTACAAGAAATTGTGAGATCTTCACCTGTGCTGTTCCAGTGGGTGCTGCTTTGGCAAATTTAATTAATTAAAAAAAAAAAAAAATGCAGTCAAGATATTCCAGACAACAGTATTACTCAAACTAGTTTTAAGTCTGCCAGCTTAATTTTCTCTGCTTGTCAGGTGCCTTTTTTAAGACAAACAAGATTTAATCTCCTGATCGTCAAACATCTAATTCAATTATTCAGATTCAGACAGTGTTTTCTTTGTGTAGCTTTCTCTATTTCCCCTCTTTCCATGGTATTAGGCTACAGGAATAAACTCCGCACAGCACAGCAGCATTATACTAAAGATAGAAATAGTCCAAACCTTAGAGTTGGACCAATTAATGAAAAATGTTTGGAGAATGTTATGACAAATTCCCAGCTAAATACACTTCAGTGATATATATGAATCTTCTCATTTGTTTTTTTGGAAGCAGCTGTATTGAAGCTTTGCTCCTGGAATTTTATTTGAAAAAGTCAAATCCCACAAACAGTTGCATAAATATGTTTGCATGAGTATTTGAACCAGAATGTGTATGTGGTTTTGTTGATTTTGAGTAAAGATTTTGGCAGGAAAGATGATACCCCCCCACACAGCCTTTTGTGGCAGCAGCAGGAGCGAGATACCAAGACACAATAGAGTCACTGCACACGATGCCACCAGTGGGTCCAAAGCTGGGGACCTTCATCTGCCAAGGAGCCTTTTGGTAATCTGGGAATGTGCATGTCAAAGAGGGGATGCTCTGCTCTGGGGCTGTTCTTTGCTGGAAGACAAATTTCCATCCTAATGAAATCCAATCATTATGCACTTGTCAGGAAAAATGTCTCCACTGGTACCACTATACCATGACTTATCACAGCCCTGCTCTGAAAGTTCCCATATCTTCTAAAAGTTATAATCACGCAATCAGGCAACTGCATCATTGCCACCTGATCTACCAAACGGCACTCTCAGCTAAACGGAGACTGCATATACTGCAGGGCCCATTGTATTTTTAGCTTGAGAAAATGGAACTTAATGTCTGAACCATTTTAAAACGAACGAACGAACGAACGAACGAACGAGAAAGAGAAAGAGAGAGAGGGAGGAAGGAAGGAAGGAAGGGAGGAAGGAAGGAAGGAAGAATAATATTGCTGCACAAAATATGGGGTGCAGCCCAAAGAAGATAAATAATTGGTACAAATAACAGAGGCGATTGTTGTAAGCCTGCTGAAACTGATGGAAAGATTCCCACGGATTACACTGGGTCCTTGATCAACTCTAGTTTTCCTACCTCTGTCAAACACACTTTAAATGAATAAACACTCTGGATGTCTCTCAGTTCCACAGTTAACATTAGCATGACAGTGAAAACGCATGCAGCATGATTAATAGTCAGGAAATGTGCATTGTGAATGAGAAATGGGAATATTTTCTTTTTTTTAAAATCACAGTTATTAGGTGCCCTATTCTTCAACACATCCTTTATTTTGTACTTTTGTAGCAAACAGAATACAGTGCATGGATTGGGAACATAAAGCTGAAAAAGAGCAGAGAGATAGGCAGGCAGGCAGGCAGACAGAAAAACAGGTATGTTAGACTGTTGTTGGTTAAAAAATCCAAATGACTAGTGTGCAAATGGTTAGTGTTCCCACAAATTACACTTTAAAAGCACATGTCCTTGGATCAATGCCTTTGATGAGGTTTCCTGACTACAGTGGCTGATCGGTTGTCTTCACGGCTGGTCATAAAGCTATTCAGGGCACAGTGGACTTCCAAATGACTTTATATTGGTCACAGAAGACACCAAAACCTCCCAGCACTTCAAGGTGGTGGTTGTCTTGCAGCTGTAGGGGAAGAGCTACCCACACCATAGAGTTTATCTTCTTAAATAACTCTCAACAATGTCACTGGTACAAGGCCAGAGGAATGGGAAAAATAATCTCTCAAAAATATGAACGTTCACCTCAGAAATGCCCTAGGAAATCTGAAGAACAAATAGTTGATTGTTCTGATTTTGTTCTTACTTGGATCAGGATGATAGAATGGAATAATTTTTCATAAAAGAAGGTAGCTACTGAGAATTTGTTATTTGGAACTTTTAAGTCCAGTTCTAAAGATACTGAGTTACCTGCCTCATTTTCTGTCTAGTGCTGTTATTTAGATTCCTTTCAGTGATATTCAGAATAATGCATGCTAAAAGAAAATTTCAGTAAAAGCTTAATTTGAATGTTTAAAGTTACGAAACCTACAGAACTGTTGCTGTTGTACATAGCACAAAATAAACACCTCGATTCCAGGAAACTGAAGGAGACATCTTGTGAATCGCTTTCTTAAGACGAAAAAGAGTTCTGCAAAACTACTCTCGCGACTTCTAAACCAGGCTGGGTAGAAACCGAAGCAGCCACCAAGACTTTATCAGGTCAATAAACTGGTAGCGAGTGCATAGCCACCAGCACAGTCATTCTGCAACCGCATATTTAAGCAGAATACATTTCTGTCAGGCATATAATAAAACCATTCACAGTGATTATTAACTGTGCATGCTATTCAATAGTCGCTGTGAGTTTTAAACATCTCAGCCAATTTAATAATGATTCTTTTAACAAAATACCAGATGTTATAAGTTGTTGCTTCATTGCTAAATTTCCTTTTCTCTCTTTTTTTTTTCCTGTCACTTTTCTTCACGATGTTTTGAAAACCCAAATCTCAAGTACAGCAAAACTCCACAATCTTAAAATGGTAAAGTCAGTTCTAACTTTCCAAAAAGGAAACTTTTGCAAAAAACAACCATCAACCTATATAATCAAAGAGTCAATAAAACACTGAAAATAAAACATTCCTCAGCACCTCTAAGGTGTATTAATGACCCTTGACAATGCCTAGTTTATCTCTTAACTGGATCTTTAGTTCAAGTACAAGTGGGATATGCATAATGTAGACACTGACCAGGTTCACATTCGCAGTCTGGTTTGTCCGTCTGTTGGGTGATAACCCCTCTGAGTGCGTGTGAAGGAGCTGAGCTGCTGAGTAAAACTGATGTGAACAGTGAAAAAGAGATTTTGAAGTCATTTAGAAACCCCCAAAACACTAAGAGGATCTTGTGCACGAGGCCGTTGCCAACAGAAAATATTTTGTTTCTTCTTAAAAGAAGTCTGCAGTGCCAAACAGCTCTTCATACTATATTATTGAGATGGATGGAGGTTTTGGCACCTCATGTTCAAATACAAGAACCTTGAACAATCTTAGACCTAAGTTTTTTAGAGGGAAACTCCTCTTCATTTTTGTGAAAACTGAGTGGTCACAGGGTAACTAAGTGAGTACCATTCTAATCTTAAAGGTTGCCCTACAGCTTGAATTTTTTAGTGTATCTCCCAAAGATTGGGTTTCAAAATATCCTGTGATTTTGTGGTGTTTTGTTATTCTAATTGTTGCATAGCTTTAACACCACACACTTGATCTCCAAGGCTGCTGTATCTCAGACCAAGGCATCCTCATCGAAGGATGCCCATCCCAGACCTGGCTGAATTCCTAACTGTTCTGGAACAAGATGAAAGATGCTACCAAAATGTGGACAGGTCATCATCCATTATCACCTCTCAGCTTAGCTGTTACATCTTGCCTCTGTGCAAGGCAGCAGTTCTTGCACAGGCATTTTCCACCCTGGCTTCCAGGTGCAGACACAAGGTATCACTGGTGTGCGCTCAGCGGAAGCCAAGGGCTGCTGCCTCCTTTAGAGGCACCGTGCAGAGGCTGAGCTGACTGGCACCAAGTCCCTGCACTGCCACTTCAGTTCTGCTTGCTCTTGCAATTCTACCACCCAAAGGAGCAGCCTCGTGTGCTCACACTGGCCTAAAGAACAGGTAAGGTAGATGCTCTATGTGGCTCACCTGCTTAAAGGGAGCTGCTGCTTCTCCAGCAATATTCTGTAGCCCCTCTGCATAGCCAGACTGCTACTGCTATTTCAGTTACTGAGCGCAAAGCTTGCTCAGAGGACTTCACAAAATACAGAAGTCAAGGTTGCTGTATGAAGTTACACCTTAGAGACAAGCACCCAGCGAGGGTTAGACATAGGAGCCTCGAGCAGAATGAACTAGGCTGGAAGAGAGTCACCTTTCGCAGCCATGAGTTAACACATGCATTCAAGGATGGAGATGTCCTCTCTTCTGACTTATCAGGTGGGCCAAGGAATTGCACTGAAGACAGGGATACCCCTCCCAGCACTATATTAAATGTGCTTCTTTGAAAGGAAGACAGAAGAAAATGGAACGGAAAAAAGAAGATTCACCTGGTCAATCTGAAAAGAAAGCATGTCTGTGCTGACACTGAAACATTAGAGACATTGTTGGAGTGCAGTTCATCCTTGCAAAAATATTATCCTCGTCCTGATGCCAAGGTCGGTGAAAGTATGGGCTACTTGCCATGAAAGCGCTGGGTATTTAGGCTAGACTTGTCATGGGGCTTATTTACTCCCTGCACCCAACATTTCAGACACACTCAAGTTTAGTGTTCACGTCTTGGCAGGAACTTCTCATTCATGCATTTTCTCCTGGTCCCCTTTGAGGAGCCTTCATCCTCCGACATTGCGGCGGTCGAAGTTTCACTGCTTGCTGAGAAAGCCAACACTGATTAATCTCATCCTACTTGCATGCAAGAGGTAAAGTATGCAGGTCTCTAGCCAGGGACAAGGAAATCCCTGCTGCTTCCATGCCACACTGAATAAGCAGCCTATGGTCGAGGCCATTGGACTTCAACAGGCTTCATTCCACAAGCAGGAAAGAAGCAATTAACCATGGTAGCATGGGAGGCAAACAGGAAGCAAAGAAACACATTCACTTTTGACTATTGTTTTTGTTGATGTTGTTGTTGTTCTTTGTATATAAGAAATAATATTCCATAAGGAAGAATTTAGCTGTTGTGTTGAATTAACACACCCCATTTCTTTTAAAGCAACATGATTGAGGTTGCAAAGTTAAGCCTCAAGAACTAGGGAAAACCTAAATTAAAGTTGCCCATGTAGCCTGAACTCCTTTCCTTACTGTGTGTGCATTCTGGTACAGTCTTTAATTACATCACTACAAACTACTTTTCCCACAGGACCTTCACCTCATCGAGCACACAGAACGGACAGAGCTTAGTTAATGAGCAGCTATTCAGCATTTTGCTTTCTGCTCTGGTTCAATGTGTGGCCTCAGACTTTATTTACCGCACGCCAGTCAGCCTTGCTCTGAAGACAGAATGATTCATCTCCCCATGGGCCTTTCTGTGTCAATCTCCACTGTAGCCTTTGAAAACTTTACACATATTCATGGATCTGTTTTCACACCACCTCTGGGAGATGAATGGTATGTCATTAGTGCAGTTTTACAGAAGGAGAACTTAAACATATGAAGATTAAGGTAAAAATTATCCACTGATAAGAGCAAGTTCATTTTCCATATATTTCTATACTTTATATGCTACTTTGTTCAAAGCCAATCTTCTGTTTGCTTCAGTTGCTAGCATTATACTGAGCCCCCAAAATCTCAAGGCAGCTACCCAGAAAATGAAAAATGTACAATTAGAGGCCAACTCTGGAATTTTTAAGTGACTTGCCTGTCATCACATCAGGCCCAGTCTGGCCAGACCGCAGTGCTATACAGTTCTCTGGAGTGTCATCCAACTGCCTTGACCATGAGGCAATTCCCTTTGTTCCTGCAATTCCACATTTCAATTTATCACACTCCTTATACCTCATGTAATAAATAAAGCAGGGATTCTAGCCTCCTTCTTTAAACAACCCCTTTCAACCCCAGATTAATCCTGTCTTTTGAACTGACTGAATCAGCGCTCCTGAGGAAGGAAACCAAACACGTGATTTCATATCATATAAAAAGGCATGTGAATTTAAACTGCATAGACAACCTTATTTCAAAATCCATTTGAGGTTCTTGTCTTCCAATCTTAATGCTATAACATATATTTTTGTGTGTTTAATTTCCAAGTCTGCTAAGGTAATAGAAAACTGAAAAAATTCTGTGTGGAACAACACAGAATCCTTAGCTCATTAGGAATAGCTCATACAAAAGGCTGGGAATTTTAGGGTGGGAAACTTCAAAAAAGTCCTTTTATCATAGCTTTTTCTAAGTTGTTTCCTAAGCTTTCTTCAAAGCAGATACTCCATCCTGTTGACACCCGTACTGATAGTCGCGCCAGCAGAGCTGAAATGGTCATGTCACTGCACACACTTGTGCTTCTGGGAGTTGGGAAAGGAGCTGTAAATTGTGTTAGCTGATCATCTCTGTGAACACCGGAGGGAAGTGAGATGCATCTCGCCAGACGCATCTATAAATACTGACTAGCTATTTATTCTCTTGTCTGAAGACAAAAGTCCAACCTTCAACACAGTGTTTTCTGCTTCACTAGTTGTATCTCGTTCCTGTGACACCTTGTCCCTCACTGTGCTCCTTTCCTGGCCCTTCTCACTCTCTGCTTTCTGCAGTCTCATCCCACCGCCAGCTTCCTTGGCCAAGGAGCTCTAGCATCCCCCACCCAGCCATCCCTGCCCTCCAACCCTTGCCTTTTTGCCTGTAGCAAGGCCCAGTCTCTCCACGTGGCTCCTCTCCCGCAGTCCCAGCCCAGCACTTTCACTCACACGCAGTCTCCCGGCCTTAGCAGCTCTTGGCATCCACTGCTGTGTTGCTGAATCTCACTGGGATGTCCAGTCATTTCCTGTCCTTGCTGACAACATATCTTCAGTTTTTAACCCACTCACTGCTGGTATCTCCCACTTCCTCTTTCCTCAGTGATTTTTGCTTAACTAGTTCCAGTGTCTCTCTGGACCATTACTCCCCATGACCTTCTCTTTCTAAGAGGGTGTGTGGGTAGATTAGTTGCAGCAAAATCCAGTTAGCCTTGGTGAAATCCCGCAATAACCTGCAACGCAGCTAAACTCAACAAAAAGTAGAATAAATTGACTTGCACCAAGGCTCCGTGCTTAAGGGACCAGCTAGAGCTGTGTGAATTCACTCTCGGGCCTACTGCATTCAGTTCCTCTGTGGCCGAATGCTCAGTTTCCTGGTCTTCCTGACTCCTGCTCTGGGTTCAGCCTCTTACTTCTAATCCGAAAAAGAAACAAAGATGGTATGGGAAACACCCAGCATGGAAATTTTCAGGCCACGTAACACTGGCAAAATCACATAATGTGCAATATTAGGTAACCTTAATAATGGATCGTGCTACTCAGGCCACCAGGAACAGCAATCCTTACTCAGAAGGTTTGGCTTTGGGAATAGCATGAAACAGAAGAACACAAGGAGAAAGTAACAGAAGAGACTTCGAAAGATTTTTGTCAAGTTCTGCATAATTTCATGATTTGCAATAATTATCTCTTCTTATCGGTGATTAATATTATCTTACTTTCTTTGAATTTCTTTTCATTCTTACATTATACATATTCCGCATGAGCTCTCTCTTCTCTCAGTATTTCTGGCAAAAACATGAGCCTCTTTGGTAAGGACTCATAAGGTTATGAATGTCTGGACAGCCTGAGTAATGAAAGGCCATTTGGGGCCGAACCATTGACCACAGGTATAACTTGCCAGGAAGGATAAAACATAAAATGTAAATTAGGTACTAATAGCCCATTTTCCTTCTAAATCCTCAGTACAGATATGCAAAATGAATCTGAGACAGATTTTGGAATACTTTTCAGTTGCAAATATTGTATGGAAGCCTGTGTTGTGGCCTCAGGAGAGGCTGAATTGTGAGTTGTTGCTGCTGCCCTTGAACCCACTTCAGTCAATGGAAAGTTTCATTGGCACCTGGATTTGTTGCTTTGGGTAGCTGCCTAGCTACCAGCAAAACCCAGCATATAATACTGTCATCAGGGAAAGAGGAATGTGCAGTCCAACAAGCAAGACATGCATGGAAAAGTACATTTCTCCCAGCATGTTTTGCAATCTCCATGCTGCTCCCTCCCCATCTTCCTTTCCACTGATCTCATCTGCGGAGATGAAGTCAGGGAGAAAACGTAGGAAGTTGAAGAACATTTTACTGCTCACTGATTGACGAGCCACACAGACTTCACATTTGTGAAGGCCTGACTCTCCCGATGGGGATGTCCCATTGCACACAACAGACTTTCAGATCTATGGTTGTGACTTAAATGATAACAAGGTAACTTGTGGTTGTGTGGGTGTGTTTCGGTCGTACAATAAGGTTGGTATTAAACCCACGGCATTGCTTTCTGTTAGTAACAGACTGCACTGAACTGTTGGGAAACAGTGACACGTCATGCAAGTTATAACACAATGATTCCATTGTGTTCTTGTCAGAATACATTCAAAGACATGTGTGACCTCCAACCTCCAATTATATTATGTAAGAATGCTCAACTCTTCAGTTTCCCTCCTGAAAAACTATTGTTCTTGCTCTTTCCACTGCAATCCAACTATGAGGAAATAACATTTCCTTTTCTCACCTGTGCCCAGGACTATCTAGAAATATAACCTGTGGAACGAGCTTGTTGAATTATTATGCTCCAGGTAAAATAAACCTGAAATATAAAATGGCAGGCCTTGGTACTTGGCCTAATCAGATCTGTAATTGCTTCCCCACCTCAAGGCACATGTCTTTTCTGAAACACAGAATCTATAGGTCACATAATTCTATAGGTCAAGATGCTGACACAGTTGATCCCAGTCACCATTCTACAGTTCACTAATTCTTAGCATTCTTTACATTTTGAAACTTAATAACTTAATTAATAGTTTTAAAAGGAAATAAATACCTGTTTTTGGCTTGCTAAAAGCCAAAAGTATCACTCCTATGTATACATTGTCACTCCTATATGTACATTTTAAAATCAAAAGTAGTGTGAGTGGATACACCGCAGTAAATACCCCACTCAGCCTTTTTGCAAGGGAAAATCAGTGGCTGCCTCACTAGTAGGAGGATTAAAGAGAACAGAGGAGCAGACCACAGGGTTGTTCCTTACAGAATTGCCTCTCTGGAGTAGAGATCTGCCTAACAAACCTTCCAGAGGACAGAAAAGCAGAGAGAGGGAAGCCCTGTCTATTTGTTCATTTCCCATGATTAATTTGTACTATTACTATTAATAAAGAATATTTTACTGTGTTAATGTCTAATCATGGCACAGGACCAATATCATATGAAGTGGAGGATGGTGCTAGGCACTGAATAAACACAAAAAACAAGACAGCCCTGCCCTGGTGAGTGGAAAGGTTTAGGGCATAAGAACAAATATTCATTGCTTTTGAAAATCTGTTGGAACCACCTTCCAAGTTCTTCTCAGGTTCAAACAATACTACTGATCTAGCAAAAAAGAATCATGATTTGTTTGTGTAATGGAAGAGATTCCTTACAAATACATGTTTTGACAAAACAGAAATACATATTTGAGAAACTGCCCTATTGAAAAGATATATCTTCTGTCCTTCAGCCATCACACGAACCCACGCTACAGCAGTGTCCCAGAAACGTGCCCTGTGATAACTCAGAGACACTAATGCTGTAGAGAATGCAAAGATATTCCAAGAGGAAGAAAACAAACCTTGAGATTATGAACAAAAAAAGAAAGAAGGAAAGAAAAAAAACACCAGGATCTGCTCTGGTATATGTAGCCATTATTAACACTAACTATGAATGCATGGTCCTGAGAGGAAAGCTAATTTTGAGCAGTTCGTAGGTACACATGCATTGCTAGCAAAGAACAAGCTCCACAGTTTGCTCTCATATAATGATCCGAAAGTGACATTTAGATGAGCAGAATGTAAACACTCAAGCTGGAATTTGGCCAGGATACGAGACTTGACACCTAATCTTAATGAGAAATGCCATATAGGCTGCAATGTTCAAGCAGAGCAGCCACAGGCCCAGTTTAAAGGTCTCATCTGAAAGTCCCACACACAGCAAACTGCAGACCACAATTTACAGTCCTGGGAAACATGAAGTGTTGAGTTGACCTGACTACAACTGCCAAATGTGGTATAGCACTTGGAGAACATTTGTTGTTGATAAAAGCAAGTGAGTTTTGCCTTGGAGGGTCCCAGGTACATCCCACAGGAAAAATATTGTCTGAAAAATGCCTTTCTTCCTCCCTGTGCTATTGGCCAGCTTTTCCTGTGTGTACCACAGTGCTCTGAAATGAACTTACTCATAATCTTACGACAACCTTCCCATTTTTTGGATGCCAGACTTTAAATGAAAGGAAATTAGGGTGTTTGGAAGGTTGTCACCTTATCCTCTGCCAAAGACCAGGCACATTTTCTTTCCTTTTTTGAGGTGGTGCAGCCAAACCACTGTTGAATCACATCATCAACATGGTGAATACAGCTGACTTGCTTTAAAACAAAACTAAATACATTTTCTGAATTTCACCACTGTCTATTCTTTTCTCTTTTCCTACCTAGCCCCTTTTCTTCCTCTCCTTCTATGTTACCTCTTTACATGTTCTGAATCTACTGCTTCTGGTCTTGTCCCTCTCCCTCTATCTCAGCCTTTGCTGCATGTTTTTCTCTCCTCCTCTCTCCTGATTGAATTGAATCTCTCCTCTTTGTCCTTTGCCATCAGTTCATTTTGTCAGTTCCTATTTGATGTTAACTCTTTCCAGCCTCAAAGCTGGTGTGCCTTACTGCAATTCACGAGCCAACAGAGAGATAATATAGTATTTAAAAGATAAAAATTGAAGGCCGGGGTCATCATGGCATTTTCTTCAGTTTCACTGATCTAACTCCACCGACTTCAGCAGAGTTGCAACGACTAGAAAACAAGATAACTGGCTTTGGGGTTTTGGCTTATTCCATGTGACCTCTGCTATTGCAGACAGGACCCGCTGGCATTTGGGAACTTATGTAGACATATCTTGTGTGTGCGCCTGTTTTTACTCATGTCATGATATTCCCATCCTATCTATAACCTCGCAGGGACTAACCAAACTGTTTATTTTCCCCTGATAAGAGTTGAAGGTCTCTAACAAGAATTCTACTACTATTCCAAATGCCATTATCCAAAATTAGCTGTATATCGCTCTGCTTAAGCTCAAGGAAGTTCACTGATCTTGAAGCTTGGGATCTAGACAGCAATCTTCCTTAAATAGTCCATCCAGAGATACAGAGTGAACAGAAAAGATGTAGACTTGAAAAACCTTGCACAAATAGCTTCAAGGCACTCTCCAGGCAAGGTCAGTGACTCTGCCATATCATTAACTTATTTATTATTTTTCATTCTTAGATCAGAAGAGCACTAAAATATTAATTATTATACACAGAAGGAAATATTTAGTAAAAACAAGTAATTTAACTCTGTCTGCCATAGCCACAGCACTACTGGCCACAAAACAATTTATCTATAAGACCAGAATGAAAAATATTAAAGAATATCTGGAGATATTATTCAGCATTTGCTGAAGTCTCACCATGGATTTCTTTCTACTGTGAAAACTTGTAAGAAAAACACACTTTCCTTTTAAATGTTAGCAACCTGCATGTAAATTCATTATTTAAAATGTTTAGGCTGTATAAGTAATTGGTTACCACTGAGAGGAACACAATCTAGATGTACTTTACTAAAATCATGTACTTTACTAAAACCTATGTCAAGTCTCTGGTTACTTCAGGCCCCCACTATCTAAAGACTTATTACAAGGAGAATTAAAAATGGAAACAAACACTTATGATATTTTTCTCTAAGTATTAGACATGAACATTCAGGCAGGATACACAAGATGCATTCTACAGCATTTATATTTAGCCATCAATGAATTTTGTGTTTTTTCAGGATGAAGTAGGTAGGTCTACAACTTGGAGAAAACTATGACTCAAAACATAAGCTTTAATCATCACAAAAGACTCAGTAAACCTAGGTGGTGAAGAATATTTCCAAAACCATTCTTCAAGAGTGTTTCCTATCTGACTGCTACTAACTGACCAAAAGGACTCGAGAGCTAATTTCAAAAGCCAAACGTCAGAAAAACATTTAGATATGTAAACATCCATTACTTTTTAATGCATTTAAAAGTGAGGAACAGCAGAGCCATAGGTAGTAAACTCTGGTGTTTGCTGATACAGGTAGAAAGTAAGCAAAGCTACAACAGAAAGAAGACATAAAATTACCAACACAGTTAAGAAAACTACACTTGATAATTTTCATCAGTCAAGACTAATTATATCAGTAAAGGCAGCAAAACCCAGCTCTAGTAAGGAATAATCTGCTTTCATCTCTCACAAATGTTTTTTCCACTTAACAGACCCAAGACTGTATTCACTTTGCTTGTGGTGCCTGTCTTGACACATTCTGATTTCATCCATTTGGTCACAAGGTCCTCTCCTTGGCACACCCTCAGGGAAGGTATTAAATACTCATGTTTCTGTATCCAGATAATTCCTCTCTGCCTTCATCACTACGAAAAAATTTACAAACATATCATTCCAAGATATTCCAATAATTCAGGCAAAGTCTGTTGACTTCATTGGCAGCTGTGGGACTGTTGAGTTGTCCAGATCAAACAATCATTTAATTTAAGTGATGTTTGTTTCTCTGATTTCCCAATTCAGCATGTTCATGTAGCATTTTAACTTGTGATCTTTCTCACTTTCCTATCAGATTTTCCTGTATTCCTATCTCCACTCTTCAAGTAATTTTCTGCTTAAATCATTGAATAGCTCTACACCCAAAATAGACCATGTCTTTCAGCTTGTACTCAGAAGAACTTGAAAATTTCTAAAGGCTCAATAAGCAAGGCCAGGGCCATTAAATCTAAATTTTCTCTGTAGGTGCCCACATTTGAATTGGAATGTATTTGGGTTCCACAAATCAAGAGAAATACAGAAATTACTGATTAAGAAAGTTTGAGTTTGTTACTGTACACAGTGATGACAAGGACTTCTTTGTATTGCATACTTTCTTGTATCTGGTATCACATGGTAGGCATGTAGCAATGCACAAGGCCTGCTGTATTGAAGGTTTTTATTCCATTGTTGGTCCCAGTAGTTCAGTGAATATCAATAGGCAGCACCTTCTATGCAGGATGTGTAGTTTCAAAGGGCTAGAATAGGTCATTGACAACCAGAAGTGCCTGAAACTAAGCCTTAAACTATTTTCTCTCTAAAACTAAGAGAAACATAAGTTACACCTGTTGAAATTAGAGACCAGAAAGGCCAAGAAAAGTTCTACTTTTGACTAGAAACATTTAGGTGTTTGCCTCATGCTGCCTGAGGGACTGCAGTTTTTGTGTGCGCTCTCCACCTTCCTGAATAAGAGCGTGATCTTTTACCACGACCATAGCTCTTGAGTTCTCAGACTCTTTGACCCTAATCAGTCTGGTTTTAGGCCTAAATATGACTCAGACGTCACATTTTTTTGTGTTGCCTGATAAAGTCCTCCAGGCCATGGAGGACTGTTTATCCCCAGCAGTCCTTTCAGACAGGCCAGTTATATTTATCACTACACACTGACCATATGGCCTTCTGCTTCTTCAGTGATGGAAGGGACATTGGACAACCATGTAGGAAGCAAAGATTCTTTGATCCTCCATGAAGGATGTCCATGAAGGGTTCACATCGTTCTTACTCTCTACCCTTGCATCTGGACTTAATATAATCTGGAGCAGGTTAGTGATGAGAGAATCCAATATAATTCAAGGACATAACTGGAATGTATAATCTTGAAGTAAGAAAGCAAGTTGATTTAATTAAATACCATCAGATAACCAGCCTGTACAAGAGGTCAAAATGAGAGGGGTTAGTTTCTTCACTGAGGTTCAAGACTGGGTTGGATTTGCTAAGTGGTTTTTAGTTTATGACTGATGAGAAATCTGTGTGCCTGATGTTTGAATATGGACCTTACTACGGTGAGTCATGCCTTTGCTGACTTCCCAAAAGCTTCCAACGGAATTTTCTTCCTGCTTGCCCTATTTGGGAACTGGGTCTTCCCAAACACAGGGTCCCCATGACGATCCTTATCTAGCATTTAATCTCCAGCTAAAGTGGAAAACACTGAGTCACAACAACCTAAATATCAGACATGTCCTGTCCCCATACCCCAAGCCATGTCACTTGCAACCATTTGAAGAGCACAGTATCTACTCAGCGGTTTGCACTGGAGAAGGGGAGCTGCAAACATACTTGGTGAAAGGATTCTCTACTTTGGAATGTACTTCCCCACTTGAGCGCTAATAGCCTGGGTTTCATGACCTCCCGGTCATCCTGTAGGGTCCATCTGCTTTCCCAGGCTCTAAAAGGAGGAGGAGGAATTTGGAAGACTGTAAAGCTACTATAGGAAATGTTTAGTTGTACGATGGCAGGAAGAGGTTTTGCCTCAAGATGTTGATTCAGCGGGTAGAAACTGTACCAATATTCTGTAAATCTACTCAGAGGGCAGAATGGGAAACAATTACTAAGCTAAAGAAACAAACGTTTCTTCACTTTGTCTGTGCGACAGACAAAGATAGAGCGTTTTTATAACCTGGTAGGGAAAATTATTCTGATAAAGGTTTTAAAGTCTCTCTATAAAAATACTAGCAGGATACATAAATTTTATAGTCAGAAAATAAGGGGGGGGGGGGGGAAACACTGAGAGACTGTTCCAAGAGCTCATTTAAAATATTTAATGTTGATTCCTTTGCCTTCTAGCTCCTTAAAAGAAATCACCTCTTACATTCTGCCATTCAACATGAATTATGCCTTCAATTTTCTTGTTTCCTGTTATATTCATATTAAACTATTGCACTGTGAAAGGAAAAGAATCCAGTGAAAACAACTCATCTTACTGCTTGCTAGGAATGGTTTTCTTCAGATGGCTTTAATGCTGAAGACTTTTAACAAAAGTCAGCAATTTTACCCCAAACAAAGCATTGGGATTAATCTTTCCTCTCTGTATGATCAGCAAACTTACATGACCTTCACAGTGTTCTTTAACTACATTCCTACTGGAAACACGGGCTCAAAAAAACCTTCTAAAAAGGCTGTTCATTTTTTTCCCTGAGAGACTCTAAACTGTGAATACTGCATGAGGGAGCTGCCAAGTTATCTGCAGAGGTCTTCTACTATTTTACCTCTTCCACAGAGAAGCATATTTAATTAACGCATTCCACAAGCTTCGGGCTCCTTGCAGGTGAGAATTCCTTCGGTTTCGAGACATGGCAGCGCCGGCTCAGGAGGGCATGGACAGTTCATGAACAGCTCTCCTTTGCATGTGGGCTAAGCAGGCTGGAAAAGCATCTCAGAGCAGTAACTGAAGCCAAAAAATTGTGATTAGAAATTGGGAAGGAAGGGGAAAAGAGCTGGAAATGGGTATTATTTAAAATGCTGTAGGATGAGAAACAGATGCTGGCATGCCATTTGTAGAGCTATACGTTACACAGCTTATGCTGGCAACTGGCAAGTGGAGCTGGTATCAAACCCACAGCTATGCAAAACTATCACCACAACTGGCATCCAGGCGGGCAGACCTAGCCAAGAATGAGCGATTAGGGAGCCAAAATATACTGTCTCTCTGCTCTGGTCTTCTGCAGGGTTGGGGTACAACAGCAAGACCTGGCAGGGGAAATCACGCTGTACCTGTCGGACAGATTTACAAAGCATTTCCCTGTCAAAGGCTGTCTTGGGATCACCTGTCACCAGAATTTAAATTCACTTAAATGAAGAAAACCTGACAGTAAAATCAAAAAGTGGTGTATTTGTTCTGTAATTCTAGTCGTGATGATCCACATCTCACACCTAGGGTGTCCCACTGACCTCCCATTGCCTTCTGTGCCCTGAGCAGTTCAGAGATCTCTGATCCCTCCCAAGCACATGCTGCTAGTGGGTGAGCTGGCAGCAAGATGAGATTCCCTTCCCTCTGCTGCCTCCCAGAAAGGGAAACCCTGCAAAACTGCCAGGCCTGGGGACCTGTTGGGGAACTTTCCTGATGGGAAAAAGAAAAAAAAAACAAAGACAGAACTGCACATAACTTTGCCAGCTAAAACATTGTTTTAACTTGCATCAGTAGAAGAAAACCAGCTTACACACAAGATAAAAGATTTTGGGGAGATGTAATTAGCACTAACACTGCTCAGTACCTAGTGAGACCAAAGGCAAAAATCCTCAGAGCTCAAGAAGTAACAACGATCTCTCCTTACTGACACAGAAGGACAGAAAGCTTTCAGTTCGTCTCATATCAAATGAGAAAAGAGAAAAGCAATGAGTATCTTCTGCACAGTAGGAGACACAGTGAGCTTTTATGAAGCTTTTCATAAATTTGAAGTGGTCTACAGATGCTTACTAGCAAATTGATTATTGGTGATGACTATTTTCCATGTAGGAAATCCAAGCAATTTCCTGGTGCTATTGAGAATAAAATCCTCTCCGTAGTCTGCACCAGAATGACGGGTCCCTGCCATGGCTCTGCTGTGATGCGGAACCGAGACCAGAGCCAGAGAACTTGCCAAAGCCCTGGGGCACCGGGGGGATCCACGTCCTGCCGCTCTCCGTGCCGGCCCTGGCGTAACCCCGGCGCGCGCTGGCGCGCGGGGCCGTCACAGCGCGCGGCGGCCGAACCACCGCCTCGAGCGAGGTTCAAGGGGGAAGGCAGTCTCCGAAGGAGAGCGACATCTTTGAGGGAGCGCCTGAAGCAGAGATAAGGAAGATCACGAAGGCCACTCCCAAAGGCCGATAACCCAAAGGCTGGTTAATTACTGCTCTTCTCACTCTAGCTTTTTTGCCCTATGCAAGCCTCAGGACTACGACTGCTCGCCGAGCAAAGGGCACGTAGGCCTCCCTTGAAGCTCTGTAGGTTGAGTTTACTGTTCATGAGATGGACTAAACACACGCTGAAAGGTCGAATGTGAGGAACGTTGTATCCCACTGCTGAGTATTGTTTGCCTGGTCTGAACAGACTGTTTCTGAAGTGATTATACCAAATTCCTCCAACACTCAAAAACATTTTGTCTCTACTAACCATGTTTATAAACACCAAAAGTATTTCAGATCAGGAGTTATGGGAGCCCGAAAGCACTTGCTTATAGAGAACTGTTTCAACATTGCAGTTGAGCCGGATCCTGCTTTTGTGAGAGCAGCCCTGCACCAATCCGTCAACACAGCCTTGTCCTGACTTGTCCAAGTGACACGTCAGAAAATCAGGGTGATGTGCCTAGACCCTCCGTGTGTTGCCGTGTCAACATAATGTCGGTGCAGGGCTGGAAGACGGTGAATCTGGCAGCTACAAAGAAGTTTGTAGCTATTGCAGATCGGTTGTAATTTATGGCTCACTTAATACAACAGAAACCTTTGAAAATAACCTTTCTGGAAAGGAAAAAAAAAAATTCTTAAAACATTGAATCACCACCAAAGACTTTTCAAAAACAGCAAATAATGATTGTGTGAAAAATAAATGGAATCTCAGAATGGCTACAGGGATTCCGCCAAACTGTCAAAAATCAGACTTCTAATATCATTTCCCTCACATTATGGTTTAAAACGGGAACTAAAAGCTACGTGCAGGATCATCACCCAAAAGCTCTCTTATTCTTTTTTTCCTGGAAAGGTAGAAATTAGAAACACTATAATATTAATATTTCATTAGGCTATTAATTATTATTAATAATAAAAAATCATTAATGTATCCACGTCTTGGCTCAGATATGGATTTATAATGAGTATAAATACATATACTATTAATCCACAAATTAATTTGCAGGGTCTTAAACGATATTTAAACCTGACTTTTGAATTCATGTGCTTTAGTGTCCTTTTGCACAGTCAGAAAGATATAAACTAAACCAGGTGAACTGAAGGGCACAGATCAAGGACCTTCACAAAGAAGGAAGAAGTACACGTTGTTCCAGATAACTTTTTTTTTAGCAAAAGAAGTGTCACAAAGATAGAAATAAAAATTAAAAAGAAGCACTGGATTTCAGATATTCAAAATCGTATATACCAAAAAAAAAAAAAAAAGTGAATTTTGCTTTCATGGACTTCGGAGGATTTTTGTGTAAGTAAAGACTTAAACCTTTTCTGGTTTTAAACAAAGAGGAGGATGTTTCTCTTCCTCCTGCCTCTCTTTCACTGAAAAGGGAAAAAGCAGGGCATTGAAAGAAAATGAGAGAGAGAAACATTGGTTTTCAGCTTTTTATTCAGAACAGAAATAACTCTACTTTTCTACGATACACATTTCATTTATAAAGACGATGTTTCAGCAAAGGGCTCGGACTCCTTTCTCGTGCTCATCTACAGTGACTTGTAGCATTTCTGTGTCCCTTTCTTCTAACATGACTATTTCTATCACAGCCTAAAACAGAGTCCGGGCACAAACCTGGATGCCTTTGCAATAAGAGGGAGGAACCCACATCAAAAATGCTGCTTCTGCCCTCATCTCCCCCAAATGAGCAACGACCCCTCAACAAGCACTAACTCCTGCCAACATCCTTCCTCCCCAGCAGCCTGGATGCAGCCTCAACCACGAGGATGTCCAAACGCTGCCCCAGCCCCTTCACAGCATCCCAAGGAGTTAAGTCTGCTTTAACCTCTTCTCTCCCTTTTCCCTCCCTTCAGTATCCCTCTGTCATTATAGGATGGCTCCTGTCAATTAAAATTGAGGGAAATATTCTCTCTGACTTCAGCTGAGCTGGACGGAGTCAACCCAACTGGAGGCCTCCCTTTGCCCTGCTATCTTCTTTTCTTTAATATCAGTAGCAAAGTTACAAGTGACTTAAATAGGAACAAGAGTAAGATTTTATCATAAATGGAGCCTTAGCTCTTATTCCCTATATCCAGCAAATGCTAAATTGCTTTTAAAATGAACTACCTCAATGACCAAGGACTAGTATTTAACAGGACCCGCAAGCACATTTATGGCATTTTACAATTCCGAATCACTGCATAAGTATTAATTAGCCTTAATGACTCATATTACCTAATAAGATAACAAAAAACCCTGCAGCTCACAATATCTGCTTCTGTTTTCAATGAAAGATGAAATGGATCTTTTAGAAGGATACATTCTCTCATAATTCCTTTTCTGCCCATAACTGTAACAATTTTTGGAAACAATTCACAGTGGGTCATGGCACTTTTTCTTCTTAATTTGTGAAGAAGAATTTCTTACTCAAAACACAGTCTTTGCCACAAAATTAAAAAACAAAGTGATAATATTCCTGCTTCAGGAAGCTTTATACTGAATAACTACTGGTGTGGACTTACTGTTTGGTAAGGAGATGTGGGTTTGATGCCTGTTCTTTAGGGAGAAGGGCGAGTCTTTCTTGGTTTCTTTATGAGTTGCCACTGCCAAGGTAACGCTTAATGGATTAAGTCTTGTGAAATAAATTCTGTAAATAGAATATGGGCTGAGATCATTTAAACTCATTTCCCCTGTGTCCCCTTCCCGTCCTGGAAGCTGTCAGGAGCAAGCAGCCTGCGAGCAGCCTGTTCTCCCAGTGTTAGTCTTAAGTCTCACTAGATGCGTAAAACAGCTTTTTTTTTCACATATTTTCTGTGATGGCATTGAAAAAAAAAAGTGAGAAAAAAAACCTCCTTCTCCATTCTGCTCATTGCTATGAACTGGCTACAGCTAATCTTGCAAGGACACCACACATTGCTCTGTTTGTCCAGTATCAGAGCACTAGAAACCTATGTTTATGGTAGAATTATAGTTGAATCTTAAGGATTTTAAAGAAAGGAACTGAACCAACTGTGGGTTTGTAAACAAACAACATGGTTTTGACGTCAGCCGTATCATTTCATGTACCGGAACAGTATCTATCAGACAGCCAGTTCCTGCCCCTGAAGAGTTTCTAATTTAATTTAGATGCATTTGTGATACGGGACAGCACATCAAATCCCGAAAACTACAGGGTTCTGCTGAAGGCAAGGTCTATGCTGGAAAGGTTGCGTAAGCCGTACCTTGAAGGAGCAACAAAGACCTCTGGGCTGGAGGAAAAGAGGGGAAAGTTGTGTCTACTGTAGGAGAAAGAAAGAAACAGAGGGGGAAGGGGTGTGTAGAGAGAGGACACTGTCAAGGGGAAGAAATAAATTTCAGAAATAAATTAGTTTGATTTTATTTTATTTTTTGGGGGGGAGGCGGTATTAATGCTACTCAAAAAACCTGTGTAACTTTTTCCAGAGCAATCCATCCACTGCACAGCTTTCAGCAGTTCTTCCAGCTTTGCCTGCAGTCCCTCTGGGGCTCCTCCCTTCCCGTGCTCCTTCGGCAGCCCGGCCTGGCGGAGCATCCCGGGGGGGACACCTCGCCTGCCGAGATCCGCTCCCCCTTGTCCTTGCAGCAGCAAAGGGAGCCTGCACCCCACGCAGGGCGTCCTCCAAAGGGCAACGCAGAGCACCAGGGCAGCAGCCCAGCTTCCTCCTTAACCACAGCGCCCGCCTGGGCTGCTAACAGACTCCCACGGGAGGTACTTACACTTTGCTGATGCAAAACCACCAGCAAGACGACCCTTTATACTGCAGTAACTGATGGAGTTTTTCTCACATTGCAGCTGCCTACTGCTGCTGAGGTGGAAAGACTTATTTCAGTGATTATAACAATGATACAATATATTTTTTTTGTACCTAAATATTATTTTTTTACCTAACTGCTTCCAGTTTCGTAGCTTTACAGAAGCCTAGTCACTCCCAGGGGTGCTTTGGAGCTTGGTCCCGTTCTGTGCACACAGCTCCAGCTGCATGCAGACCACACCAGCATCTTCGCATTAACAACAGCCACATGCCTACACCTCTGCAAACATCACAGGAGGGTCATTCCCCTATGTACTATTTCATCATGTAGAATTTTGATTAGCTGTTGAAAAAAACTAGTTTTAATTAAGGTGTAAGATTTCTTTTCTAAGAAAAGCTGATGCTTTCTATAAAAAAATAAATATCAGATACTCAGAGTATATTTTTGGTCAAAAAAATATGAGCAGGTGTAATATTCAAACTGACACTGTAAGATGATCACAGAAATTAGTGATTTACATCCAGTTATTTGCTGCAAAGTTGTAATTCCTCTGCTTGATTTGTGGGTTTCAGGATTACATTTTTCAGCCACACTTTTTAATCAGGAGAAATACTAGAGCTGAGGATTTAGGTGAAGAGAAAGTTGGCTAATTCTTTGTGTTCTATTCATCAATATATATGAAGAAAAAGCACCAGGCTGGGCTTTTGTTGTCTTCTTTTCCTGTTTCAGTGCCTGAGTTTTATGAGTGACACCACCACTTCATCCCAAATCCCGTGCTCTGCTTCCTGCTCCCTTCCTGGAAACGCTTCCCGGTGCCTGACGTGCTCCATGGCCAAGGCAGGGCAACGTGCCACCCTGTCACATTATTTTGTTAGGACATCAACAAGCCACAGGCCACTGGGGCTCTCTTCGCCTGTCCTTCTACCCAGGGCATCCAAACGTACCAAGCGCAGGTGCCGGAGCCGCCGCGGTGCTGGGTGGCGAGGGAAGAGCAGCCCGCGTTCTGCCACAGGACGGAGCTCAGCACAGTCTGCAAAACCTTCCTGGGGAGCTGGGTAAATACCCGAACCCTCCCGAGGCCCACGGTGTCGCACGGCCGCTCTCAACCCCCTGCGGGATCCACACCGCCGGTGCCTCCACGTAGAGGAAAGCCAGAATACGGGGGGAAAATCGCTTAGATAAAGAGCTGATCATGCCTGAAGAAGTGCAATACAAAAATAAGTGTGGGGGGAAAGAGGCAGTCTTTGTAAAGAAAAAGATTGCGCGAACCTCGAATCTTGCCCCCTTGCGCTGCGGCCATCCCTAGGAAGCACGCAAAAGGACACGGAAGGGTATTTTTAACAACACTGAACAGACCCTGCAGGAATGGATGCTCAGAGCTAATTTTACCCTGGCTAAATGGTACGTAAATGACATAGAAAAGGCTAAATGGCACAGGGAGGACTTTTATTTTTTCTCCTTTTTAACCAAGCCTGGCAAAATTAGCGTTAATGGGGGTGATATTTTTAATAGTGGAATCTCACCGGTTATCATGATTTAACACAATAAATCATCAGTGTTCTCCTTCCATCTGAACACAATGCACGGCCAGAAACTTCTCAGATGAAGGAGTTAAAGGATTTTTGCAACAATGCAACAAATGAGTCCAATGTAGCAAACACCAGACACATTCTGTGGCAGTTTTCCCCACAAACTTCAATTTATGGGAAAAAAAAATCTTGATTTAATATATAGCATTTGGACAGTTACGAAAATTTGCCAAAGATCAGAATAACCAACTCTTTCACCCAAGCATTTCTTTTTTATGAAAGAAAAAAGCACAGAATGGGTCTGAGCAAAATAAATAAAAATTCCACACTTTTAACCAACAGAACTTTTTGCGTCATTCAGAAATATTTACAGACATCCATAATCTTTTATCATCAAAAAAGACACTCTGGCCTTTAAAATTGCAACTTTCTCTTACATTTTCGTTTACTGATGGCCTTTAAACCAGTGGGTATCACTGGCTTGTGGCATCTATTCGTGCAGGAATTCCTGCATCAAATGCAGGATTTCTTAAAACGGCCCTAACCTAGCTATTTTTTTCCCCTCCCCTTGAAACATCTCTTTTGCTAAGCTGTCATCTGTGCATTTTACATATATCACTATTCTGTTTCCAAACAGGATCTGTAATACGATTGATTGCTACTAATGCCGGAAACACAAGTTTTGATTGATTAAAAGTGCTATTAAATCCAGTATAATCTGCCAAGGGCTCAGTGTTTTAATACAGCTTGCCTCTGCCTGCTTTGGACCTGCAAAAAGAAACACATATTTGCCATTCATTGCAAATACTTGGAGCACATCCTGGTGAGCAGCCCTGCTGCTCCATGGGCCCAGTGCATCAGCACACAATGCAGGGTGTCTCTGCAAAAGGTGCTGTGTACTTTGGACCGAAAAGAAAGGAGAAAAGAATTTGCTTTAAAATCTGAGGCAGAAACCAGCTGCTTGGCTAAAGGGCACTTTTAATAAAGATGTTTCCAGTGTTTGTTTGTTTATCATAAAAAAAAAAAAAAAAAAAAAAACTGCTACTCCCTGGTGTTTTGATTTTTGTTTCTGTGCACAAGAAGGAGGGGAAAAGGGGTTTTACTAAGCAAGCCTTTCAGTAGACACCAGATGATGGATAGTCAAACACAGAGGCTCCTGTAAACACAGAGGGAACCAAAAGGTATGAACTGACTCATAATTGTGTCAACACAGGTTGCAGACCCTTGGTTTATTTCAGCCTTCCTGTTTTTCACAGATTTCTTTTCACACTACTCTGTTTTTTTAAGACATAGACTGTTCCAGCACATCTTAGTGGGGTGCAAAAAGCACACACATCTTTACACCAAAATGAGCGCATTTACACACACATGTAGACTAATTTCCCCAATTACCACTGCAGCATTTTCCACCCAGGGCTTACATTAGCATTAAATGAAGCAGTGCCTTTCCTGCCGGCAGCGCTCTGCCAGCTCTAATTGAAAGGGAGCAAGCGTCCATCCCATTCCTACCCCCAAGGTTTTCCCAGAGGTTCTTGGGAAGCATCCAGAAGAGAGGAATGTAACAAAACCTCAACAACCCAGTCCTCTAGTTCATGCAACCCATTCAGCTTCAGTGTGTTGCTTTTGTTCTTTATTAACATGTGACAAGGTGGTGAGATTTGGGCTGTCACATGTGCAAAACTACTAGGAAACTGACACACAGCAAAGGGCAAAGAGGTCTGCGATGAGCAGAAACAATCAATTTTGTGTCTTGATGTCTATAGCTGAACTGATGTAGTCTTTTCTTTAACAGAAAAATAAAGCATAAAGCTTTTCTTCTCTGCTGGCTGCAGATTTTCATAGGCAGTAGAAGAACAAGCCTCTCCAAGGCCTGTTTCCCTATCAGATTTGACTGGCACTAAGGGAGGGATTGGGGAGCAGACACTCAGTGCAGCTGGATTCCCTGCAATAACACAGCACTTCAGCTGACAGGTGATCCCAGAAGGCTCTTTCAGAGCACCCCCTCACAAAACCACCTTTTTGCCAACTCTTACCCAACAGCTCATTTCAAAGGACTTGCAGAAAACGACCAATGAAGATGTGTAAAACCAAGAGACTTGTTGTGCTGGGCCATCCTCCTCAACAGAAATAGCAGAAATTTATAGCTTATACCCAAAAAATCTGTATTTGTCACCAGCACTCCATTAGCTGTACATAGCCCAATGTATTTGGGACACGCAGGACCCGGTGGGCTCAGGACCTGGTGGGATCAGCACCTGCAACAGATCCATGCCATGGGCATCAGATGGACGACAGGTGCACAAAGGACTCCGCGGTGAAGACCTGCACAGCCTGGCTCATCCCAGATGTGTCGGACTCACTGTATGTGCAAGGGGAGCTTATCGACTTACAAACAGCAACTATTTGTTCGGGATGTTTCAATCTCAGATTAAGAGAAAAATAGTAGAGCCAGCAAGGACACATGACCTTACTTGGGCTAAACAGCATCTCATTGCTTGTGTAATCACACCCAGCTCAGTGGGAAGGCTGTTGAACACAAAGCAGAGACACAGAAGCAGGATTTGGAACTTATTTCCCCTTGTATAAAATTCATAATTACAGGAACTCCCATAATTATGGGAACTGCTGCCACTTAACAGTTAATTTTTGCAGTGACGCCATATCCATGAAGAGCATCACAACATGAACCTCTTGCCCTATTACTTCTCCAGTTCTTTCATGAAAAAATGAAAAATGAATTATATTTTGGACAATGCTTCCACCAAAAAATGCCAGAAACACATTTCTTCTGAAACACAAATCTAAGGCAGAATTACTTTTCTAACGCTAATCCTTTCAGGATATTATTCCTTTGTAAAGAGCAAGAATCTTATTTGAAGCCGTTTTCCCCTTCTGGACCCAAGGTAAAAGGAACACCAGAGAGAATTCCCTACACCAATTACAATATATTAAGTCAGCTGGGTTCACTTCCAGCAGGTTCTGTACAAGCAGACATTGCTCCAGAGCTTGCGTGTCTGTAGAGCTTGTAAGTGGCCACGAACCGGGAAAAACACTCCTGTCTTTTCGCTGCCTCCCCGCCTCTTTCTTTGCCTCCTCTTAGCCTGACAGCAGAAGATGAAAGAAGTGCAATTTACTGAAGGAGGCCCTGAAAAGAGTTTCAAAACATTCCACATATTTTCTTGACATAAACATGCCATGAGTTTCAAAGGTGAACAGTGCTTGGGCACTGTCAGTCAGACCCCAGGAGTTCACCCAAGTTAGCCAAATTACTCTGCTTGTTATCTCACTTGTTACAGTTTCTTGCCTTTCATTCATTCATTGCCAGTGCCGGGATTTATGTCAGCGTAAGGGAAAAAAAAGAAGTCTCAATTGCTGAACTTAACCTCTTCCTGTGGGGTTACATGGAGCTTTCTAGTGAAAAATGATAAGCAGACATCTGTTACCATTCTTTGGCAAGGAAGGAGTTAAAAGTATGTTGAAATCTCTCAGCTATATGAGCAGGAAAAAAAGCTGTGCTATGGAAATGGTCACTGCAAGTTCCATTTCCAAATCTGATGTATTATTTGGCCCACATCAATAAAACGAATCAATTAAACAAAAATTTATGAGTTATGTAAAAAAATACATAAAGACAGTGTTGTGATGATGTGGATATGGGAAGATACTACTGAGCAAATGCGCTTGACAGAGGGAAGTGGCTACCACCTCAAATGTCATTATCTGGAGAAAAAGTAATACTAATCTCCATCTGCATCAGAAATCTCACTGTTTCTATAATGTCTCATCTCCTAGCTGATAAAGAGCTTTTTTTGTACCAAGTAATGCAGGATGTGATGAGGAGACTCGTTTCTGAATATCCTTTAACAGCCACGTTGGCCTTGATATGTACCAAGTCAAAGTACCTGTCCCATATGGCAGGTATTGCCTAACTAGAAGGTCCCCTTGGTTTTGGAGCCTGTACGTGGAAAGCAAAGGGCCTGATCACTGTCTAATGCTGCCGTGCAGCTGCACCGTGTCTAGTTAGGAACCAGAAAATGTTTAGTTTGCACAGCAGCAAACTAAATCCTGTGTGCAGCCCAGGATCACCTTCCAACTGGTTCCACCTAATAATGAGCATCTTTAAGGCAGTTTTCCTGAAACAGTGTTCATAGCACATGTTATTTCTGCAGAACTCCAAGAAAAGAGAAAGCTCTTACCTATTGTTCTCCGGAGATCTTCACACTGGCTGATGTGAGGGAATTTCAAGATTTCCTTCCACTTTTTGCTTTTGCCTTTGCGTTTCCCTCCACCTCCTGAAAGATAAAAACCATCAGCATTAGACTGCTTTGGGGGCTATGCCCAATACCAACGAGTCCTCGCCCCTACGGATATCTTTAACAACCTCAGCTGACACACTGTGGAACTTAAAGCAGACTAAAGTGCAGGTTACACTAAATTTTGAGCTTATCTAGGCTGAGACAGGCCAAGGAGGCCACATCTGGCACCACAGCCAGTTGGCAAAGGTTGGGAGCTCAGGCTCAAGGTCCACCAGGTCCACCCCAGATAACAGTGCCCGCACTGAGCATCCCCAGCATCACCCCCACGCCAGCTGACAGCCATTTCGTGCCAGTCAGTCTTGCCAGGTTACAGCTCACACCTCTTCAACTTGGATCTCACCAGCTACGCCATATAGCACCATACGGCTTGCACACCCACTGCCACGCTCACTTTACTATAGAGGAAAAAAGAATGCAATATCCTCATGTAGAGAAAATCTCTTTCGGGTTGTTTTTTTTCCCTTCTCACTCTTCCCCAAGTCTTCCAGAACTTGACCATCCTCAAAGAAAACATCCTGGCCGGCCTCGTGCAGGAGAACGAGGTCTGAGCTCCTCAACCCCTCCACGCGTTCGTTCATGAACCTCCCTCCTCAGTGTCCTGCCGGCAAGACCCTGTTGCAGGCACCACTGGCCCCTCTAGGGGCCACGTCCGAGCTCCTCTACCCCAGGTACGTGGCTCGCCGGTTCCAGCAGCTTTTCCAGCACGCGCAGCTCCGCTCCTGGCTGCGCCGCCCGCAGCCCAGGCAATCCTAACGGCGCTGACACGCACTGTCCCCCAGCGTCATGCTAGACGGGCTCTCAGATTGGAGGAAGCTCCACTTAGGAGAACATTTCCATATTTTTCTTGCCTTTTCGTTCGTTCTCCTTGGGCATTTCTTTACTCGAGCTGTTTCCTTGGCTCCTCTGTTGGGCCTCCCTTTCCTGCAGCATGGTTGTGCCCAAAAAGGGCCTCAGCTGCCATGCCAAGTTAACGAACAGCGTTGTGTTGGGGGTTATTGCCTGCTCTTGTGTCTGCCTGTCCTGCTCAGAAAGGCTGTGAAGCCAACTGGGAAAGAGTATCCCTCTGGATGCGAAAGCCCCAACGCAGCCAGGGAGAGCCTCTGAGTCACTGTATTTAGTGCAATTCAGGCTCTGCACACAAAATCTGATTCACTGGAGTCTACTTTACATGCACTGGCACGTAGAATGACTAATTCAGAACCCAGTTAATTCTGTAGAGGAGCTGGTAGAGTCACAACTGCAGATTGAGAGTGTTTTGGGTAGCACATGGTATTGCAGGCTAAATTAGGAGCACGCTGACTCAGAAGGCAGCAGTGTTACACAGAAAACATGGGCGTTGGGAAAAAACCCACAAAATATTGCTCTTTGTGGGCATTTCTGATCACGCGCTTTTCCACAGCCTTTGGTGAAGGAGCGTGTCTCACCTTTTATTCCTTTGATTTTGGTGACCAGTGGTTTTGTCACTGAAGAGCTTGCCTCGCATTACTTTAAACACCTTATTGACGGGAAGCTAAGGTATGTCTGCACTGTGCATGCACTGCAGAGCTATGTGCGTAAGCAGTGGAGGAACTGGCTTGTTTAGACTACCAGGAGTACAGCTGTGTTACCCTTTCCGGGAGTTAAGTCTCCAGCAAGGCCTAGAAAATTGTGACTGTCCCTATACTGCTTGGCATTACACGATACAGACGTGCCCTTGGCATCTATAATGAATTCTTCTTCAACGTCTGCTCTTCAGCAGATCCAAAATACCACTGCTAAAGTCATTTCCTCTCGCATCCCTCGCACCACAGTATCAGAGACACTATCTTGCTCCCTTCTGGTGGCACATGCCACTTGGTCTCATGCACTGAGGTCTTCGGTAGGCTACAAGGTGCCGACAAGAATTCTGCGGGTTGCAGCGTGCACTAGCCCATCCATTCTCTTGGGATGCAGAGGATGGAGCTGATGGCCTGGATGGTTCCTCCCCTCTTTCTCCCGCAGGAACTTCATCGTGCACTGCTGCGCACGCCTGGTTTTACGCCTCATCATCCTGTGCATGACGTTCACTTGCCCCCTTCCGCCCACTCAGCCTTTCTTCCCTTCCCACACTCCTTTGGGAAACGATCCTTCCTCCAGGAATTCTCACTTCCTTTTCTCCACCATTCATTCTCTTCAGCTGCATTTTCTTCCCTGAGCTATTGTGTCATGTTTTGCACTCATTTATCTTGTGAACTTTCAGTTCCACTCTGCGCTGCCCAGCCTGCCTGGGCATTAACCGAATTAAGTTTATATTTATTAGCAAAGGGGGAGGATACGAAGGAAGGGCAGGGCAAGGAGGGAGAGAAACTGCTGCATGGTGTCACAGCTGAATGCTGCACTGGAGGCAGCAGGAGGGGTATTCGGTCACCTGGGCAGTTGTTCCTGTTGGAATTCCCAACAATTCCTTGGCAAAGAGGGAGGTGGGAGGAAGCCAGATGAGAGCATCCTCTAGGCTGCATCCTCTAGGCTACTCAACACTGGGAAGTGTTCACCCACTCAAGGTCTGCCCTTTAGGCCAAAGCACTGGAGATTTCAGGGTGCACCTGCATTTCCAGCCACCTTCAAGGAAGTCCTCAGAAAATGGCTGCATCTTTAGCAGCACCAAGCAGGGTAGGGCACTGCAAAATAGCTATTTGCTCTAAGCGACAGCCCTGAGATTTGTGCCGGACAGCACTGACTATATTAGACTGGACCAGGATGTTTTAAAAATCCATTTGATGTAAAATATGTATTGATATATTTACACTGCATGACGGATTTCTAACATTAAATTTCCATCAAGAGGGGCGAAGGGCTCCATAGTTCCTTGTTACAAGGGTGATCGATACAGCCAGCGGGTTCTCTCCGCGTCTGTGGCCCTGCTCCAGACATAAGCAGCCTTGCAAATGATGAATCATTTGCTCTTAGCTGAGCGTGAAGCCGCGTTACTATTTTGCCTGTGACGTCTTTATGTTAAAGATTCTGATCAACTGCTTTAATCGACCTGACCTTTCCGCTCGCAGATTTTCTTGTGGAGCCAGCAGTGTTTGCTGGCTCCAAATGTAATTCTAGGGGGGCTAAAGGACATAATGCAGTGAGACAGCTGACACAGGGTAAATTGTCTAGCAGAGCTAAAAGCTAAAAGGGGAGGTTTCTCTGAATGGGTCAGTAATTGTGCAGGTAGCAAAGGGAAGCTTTTCCCACATTGCCTTGATTGCTGCCTTTGCACTGTCTATTCTGGCCAGGAGGATTTGCAATCTTCAAGGCAGCTTTTCTGAGCAAAATCTGACAGATGTGTCATGTTTTATACGTGGGTTTTATCCTGTGGCTTGGAGGGTATGGCTAATTTAAAATCTCCATTCACTGGTGATAGCAAAGGGTGAGCTCTCTGCAACAGCACGAAATCTCAGCTCCGCTCCCTTGCATTCACTTGACAACTCAGCGTTTGCATAGCAGGGGTTGAAGATAACACTCTAATATGTCAACCAGTCCTACAGGAAAAAAAACGAAACAAACAAAACAAACAAACAAACAAAACTCTACACACTATCTATTAAAACCACACGGCATCTTCATATCATCTTACGACAGTGCATGGCAAATCTAGCTCGGATCTTTTTGTGCAAGCAGAGAGATGTAAGCAAAAGCACACAGGCAAAGCGCTTGGGAGCAAGGGAATCCTGTTAACTAGAGAATCCCCTGCTCAGGGATTAAGGGTATTTCATAACATGGAGTTAAACATGAGGATGGTGCACTCATTTCCACAGGCCCTTAGCACCCCTCACCAGCACCACGCAACCCGCCTTCCAAGCACAGGGCAACCGGCTTCATGCGTCCAGGCTCTTCTCACCCGGGCCCGTAAGGCCCCCATGCTCCCAGGCCTGGTTAACCCAAGCTGGCCAGTATTTCATTGCCTTCAACTCGATCTGCAGCGTGGTTAATCCCTAACATAGGTGAACTCCCCAGCGGTCACTGAGAGCAGTTTGTACCTTCCATTTTGAAAGAGGAGCTAGGCTCTCTTCCAAGTCCTTTACGTGCAAGTTGTGTACGCTTAGAGTACAAGGCCTTGGTTACAAAGCACGTGAAAATGGTGAAATAAACTTAAAAAAAATATTAAAAGTCCAAAAATCATGGCCAAGAGAAGGCTGGCTTGTAATAACAGTGTCCATTAACCAGAAAACAGAAGCACAGTATGAACGGACATGTTTCTTCCCTTCTTCCTCCTACCTATAGTCTTCCTCTATCCACTCTCCGTGATCAATGTATACCGCCATAGGGTACTTTTCTTCCATGCATCTCCCTCCTAACACTTCTTTTGTCACCTGGACTTAACAATTGCCATATTACATTAGAACAAGTGGTCTGGCTGGTACAGTACTGACCGCAGGCAGTTTCCAAGCACTATCTTAGAAATTCACTGCTTTTTCAAATATTTGGAAAGAGGGAACTTTCCTCCTGACTCCATTACTCAGATATGACTAACAAAAATGTGAAGATACGTTGCTTCTAAAACTTTCTTCCTCTTAAGATCTATACTATTTTAGTTCGGGCTCTTGTTACAGTCCTAGCAAATGCCCCAGACAACTGAACGCCCTTTTGCCTCATGTGAGTATAAGTTCCAAAGCTTAACCATGTATTTGTGAAGGAAAAGCAATTTTAAATATGGTATGACTTAATTTGCTGGAGTGTCTCTTCCTAATGAGACAGCATGAATAAAAATGTCAGCCCATCATGTTTCCCCAAGAATCTTAAGCATCTTTTACACATCCTTTCTTGCTCATCCAGGCTCCAAAGCAAATGGCCCCACTCTTCGTAACTTCACATAGAAGTCAATGCATCTTTGCCATTCCCACCCATGCTCTACTAGCAAATTTAAATGTTTTGTTTCCAAAGAAGGAAAGACACTGCTCAATCTCTGCCCCTCATCCTGTCCTTCTCATCTAAGAAGGCAGGAAAAAACAGGAACTTTATTTACACAAGATCCTCGCCCATCCTCTCAACTAACCTGTGCTTAAACAATCAACTGCAAGACTATTAGGAACCTTTAAATGAATCACTCTCTGTCTCACTCCAAGGAAAAGGAGGAAAGTAGGAGGAGAGGGCTTTCAAAAGCAGGTAGAAGGCCCCTGTTCAAGGAGAGGCAATGCTTTTAAAAAAATTTTAGAGGCTCAACAGTTAATACGCTACAATAAAAATCCACAATATACCCTCAAAAGAGAATCACATTATGTATCTGTTCCTCTTTATCCTAATCTGTCTTTATCTCCGGCGGTCTCTTCTGGGGAGTGTGACGTTCAGAGGAGCCACAGACCGTGATAAGGGTTCCGTGCCCGTCCTCGCCGCTGTCACGGCATGTTTGCACCCAAACCATCTGCATGTCGCTACAGCACAGAGCCCCATGGTGCTGGGGAAGCCATTCTGTTGCTCTTGGAAAATGAGCAGCAGGGGTGGTCCACGTTCACGTATTCAGAACCACAGAGATGAGAATTTCATGGGCAAAAATGGCAACTTTTCCGCAACACAGTGAGGCTGGCTTTGCAATCCCTGCTGATTACCAGACCACTTGGTAATAAAACCACTTGGTTTACCACTCTCACCTGAAGTCCTTATAATGTTGGCTTACATGAGTCACTGTTCATAAACAAGTATTTACTGCAGGAAGATCTACCTATTATTTCAAAAAAGAGGTCAAGTAGTACTGTAAACACTAATGAATGACCAAAACATGGCTTTAACAACACATTTTATACACTAATAATAACGTGTATGTTAATTACATGCTTTAATAATGACTGTCCTGGAGGCACACAGGAAGCTGGGCTTAATCTTTGAAGACCAGTCCTCAGGGCCTGACTGCCAAGACCGTATTGGTATTTCCGTAGGAAGATCGAGAAGCTTTTAAACAGGCTACCTTTATGCCTACGTAAGGCTAGTGGTGATAGTGATACTATCTAAAGAAAGTGAAAAAAAAAATCAATCTTTTGTCTTGGTCTTGGGCATCCCAAATTGTGTAATTCTGCCCACAGGTCTGCCTACATCCTCTACTGAGTATTTTAAATGCACATTTGAGCTTGTTTATCTTGACAAGTTGTCTTTGTTTTTCTGTGGGCCAGTTCACATATGTTCAGCATATGTTTCTCTGTTAAGCATGTTAATAGAGAGTTGCTTGGTAATGTGATTTCTCTAGTGGCAGTTAAATTTTCCCTCATGCAAGTTTCTTCAGGTAGTCCATTATAACTGCTCTCTTTTATGTCTTTTATTTTAACTGTTTTGTGCTTAGGTGCTGAAAGATAAAAGAGTGCTTTGGCCTTAAGTCACAAACAAAGCTAAATGAGGGGATATAAAAAACATTGAATAGTCACAATCTATTGAAAAAAAAAACACCATTTCATAAAAATAAATGCAGATGCCATCTGCAATGGCAGAATTAAGGACCATCCTTAACTTTTAATTTCTTACTCTTGATTTCAAAGTAAACTACATATGCTGGGCCATTGGCACAGATGTAGGCAGCTTAAGTTATGTTTGGTTTAGTTATGCTTGGTCCTGTTTAGTTACCATACATCCTACAGCTCAACAGGCTGCTGAGCTGAACTGAGCTGATGGCTTCAAACTGAAAGGTGCCTGGATAGTATTTGATCTTGTAGTTGGCAACAGCAGTAAAAGAGACAATACAATAAATAGATCTGGAGACAACAGAGACAGTTGTTGCTTTGCAGATTGCTTCCAGACCTGTTAAGTCGTTTAGAGGAACATTAAGAGGCCGTCATGTCCAAACCTGGGTAGTTTAAACACATCTCATTTATCAATGACATCAGTAACAGATAAAATCTGTCTATAAGACTTATGTATCTATCTTATGTACGGGTGATGAGCATTTTGAGCTGTTGGGAATGAGAGTTCTCACCCTCCTAAGAATGTTGATAGTTCAGGGGAGTTTTCCTCAGAACTGGAGCTGAGAAATATTTTAAAGTTCTAGAAAATTCTAACTCAAAGACATTAAACCATTTCATTTTGACAACTTGGAGTCATCTCAGTTCTCTAACATCAAAACATTATCATAGAACATATCAAGTAGAATTATGAGAACAAACTTGTATGGTAAATCTACATTCTTTATCACATTGAAATGCTGTTTCTATATTATCAGAACAAAGCTATAAAAGGCAAATTCTTTTTTCTTTTATGTATACAGTTTCCTGTGAACCCTTTCATTTTTGATGAACCTCCTTTCTCAGAAGGAAGACTCTTTTGTCGGAAATTTTCTCAACCACCTCATGTTTTCAAGTACACAAGAATTAGACAAGGATGTAGCCTCCTTACATCTGAATGTTCAGATGAATCTAAATTCCTGAATTCCTTATCAGTGCTCCTTAAGTTAATTTGCACAGCTGCAATTTACATTGATTGTAGGAGAATTTCCCATTCTTCCAAGGAAAGAATGCAAACCCGAGCTACAGAAAACCTACTTGAATAGAACTTGATAACATCTTTCCAGGAAGGAACTGCTCTTTAGGCAATGGCTTTTGAAATTCAGGACCTGTTCTATAGATTTATTAGCCTGTTTTAGTAACAAGGATGCAAGCTGCAAGATGCTAACACGTCTCAGAGTCCAAACCTGCAAATGCAACTCATTGCCGTTCACGGTGCTCCTGGGTTCAGCGGTGCTCCTCAAACAGGTTAAGGCACCCAGTGTTCTTAGGGCTGACCTCTAAAGCCAGAATAGCTTAAAGGGACCTCAGGATCCTAGTTAGACACTGACAGGAATGACTAGCAATTTGAAAGGGCTCAGCAGATTTGCTGCTCTACATTTTGCAATTCTGATGTTCAGTAGCATGACGGGCAGCACAAGACAGCAGAAGGAGCACACAAAGAAATCTAGCTTTGGAGCAGGAAATACTTGGAGCTTGGCTCTTTAGAAAAGTCTAGTGTCAGTTCTAGAGCATAGAGTTGAAAGTCTAAACCTTAGCATGGAAAAATCTGGGTCCACTCTGTTCTTCTCAAAAAGCCATGTGGGCTTTTTCTCCTGCAAATAGTTCTGCAATCTCTAAAAAAAGAACTTAGCCTCTGTGTTCCTGACATTTGATTTTTATAAGGAATATTTCTGAACTGAGGAGAAGAGATCCAGCTGGATGAGAGATGCTAATTTAAGTATGTTCCTATCATCAATCTGTAGCCAAGCTCAGAGAATTACATTCTTTTCTGATTTTTTCTTTTGGTCCTCATCTAAATAAACTCACAAACAAGGGTAAAGAGATGAATTTTAGTAAATGTCATGAAAAATTAATGATTTGAGACAAGTTGTTTTATTAGGCCTGATGGATTTATTAGCTCTACCTAATTGGTGGAATTGGCAGAGCTTTTAGAGGCCGTGATAAGAAACTAGAATTCCAGATGTGTTTTGCTCTCTTCACATAAACAACAGCATGTTCAACAGAGATGGCTTATTTCTGATTCAGGAAAACAAGCGCCGGCGAAGCGGGACAGAGGCAGTGCAGAGTGCCTGCGCGGGAGGCAGCTGAGCAAACCTCTCAAGCATCTGGGTAGCGCCCCCAGAGGTACCCGCAGCTCTGCTCTTCACCACGCAGCCCCCGAGCACTGACACACGCAGCACATGGAGCCCTATCCTCTGCAGTCCCTTTGGCTACTTTTGCATACAAATATCCTGGCATGTTGCTTCATTCACAGCCTTTCCTCCCACATTGAACACCATGGGAGATATTGGCCCTGGGACCGTGCTGGTGTGGCTGTCTGAGTAGGCAGGCGTGAAGAAATACGATCGGGTGCCTCGTGCATTTTTATTCTGTAGTGTTTCTGAATGCTGGCAGTGGGCCAGAGGGCAATTACCACTGCCCCACAATGCAGGAAGACAGCCAATACCCTAAGAAGTATCTCTCGTTGACCCTATCAATGAAGCCTGCCTGGATCCACCCTTCTCCTGCAAACCTCTTCGGATATAAACAAAATAAAACTTGTGAAAATTAGGCCGAGAATTTCCTGAGAACAGGTGGCTCTACTGCCTGAATTGTTTCAGAGGAACATCTCTGTGACAGCAAAACAACCCTGAAATCACAGAAAACATTGTCCTCAAAAACCACTGGCAGCCCAAGACATTAAGGGAAGAGGTTTGTATGTGTCAGCATTTCGGATCATTAGGTTACGGGATCATCAAAGGTTACGGGAGGGATTCAGGTTAATGGAGGTTTCTGTGACTGTGTGATGTGACAGATTGCTCTGCTGGTGACTCACTCATCCTGCCACAGGTTCTTGTGGGCTGCAGCTGCAGAGAGGCGGCCCAGAGGAGCAGATGTCCCTGCTCTCCGGAAAAGGCCCTTGGCACCGGGCGCGGAGCCGCTGCTGTCGGTGCTGCCGCGTCCAGGAGCCACTCACTCGCTGCTGCTGCTGCTACAGCGGCCCGCTGAAGAACTCAGCAACAACAAAAAAAGGCAGAAAATAAAGAGGAAAATTAGGAGGTAAAAGACAAAAAAAAGGAAAACTGTTGGAAGGCAAGAGGGTTGCTTTAACTAGTGTACACAGTGCTTTAACAGCAGCAACAGAAATACGAGGCTGGAAGGCGGCATAGCACAAGCACCAGGGTCAGACGACACAGGGGGCTTGTCCTTCCTCACTGACTCCTGACAGCAGCACCACGAGCACTGTCTTCATAAACAGCAGCTCTGTGCCAGTGATGGATCCGCTATTTCCCTAAAGCCCCCAAAGTCCCACCTTCCACCCGCCCCAGCAGCCCAGGGCGGGAGTTAAAGCACGGTATAGATTTGGCTGAGCAGCACATGCATGCGGATGTATAGGACCCTGTGGAAGCAGTTTGTTGACACCCTTTCTATCTGTTCTTCTCTGCTCCAAGAGTGACTAGATTCTGCCAACTCATTTTGGTGGCCTCAGAGTTGCTTAGATGATCCAGTGCAATGTCCTATCTCCAGTGACCTTCAGGAGAGAACAACATAGGTACCGCCCTATCCCAGAGAAAGAAGGATGAAGAGTAAATTATCAGTAGCCAGCCAGAAGCATCTGCATCGTATCTTGTAGCGTGTCTGCGCTGTACTGTGTAGTGTGAACCTCTTGATCCTTCAAAGCTGCCCTGATGTCCATACTAGCTCAATGCACCAAAAACAGCTGCACCCAGGTAGAAACACTTCTAATATGTATATAAACCTAAATAAATGTATAATCTCTGCTTGCATGCTTCTCTGACAGCCAGCTGTTTTCTTTTGCTTGCTGTTACCTTTGCTCTTAGATTAATGTCTCTGCTGGGACAGTTTATTAGCAATTTTTATTACAAAGCATAAACATTTGGCTGGTGGTGGGCAAAAGCTAAGCCTCTGAGTAAATAAAACAGCAGGGCTGCTTGCAGGGAATGACAGGGAACAGATACCTGGAGGGTCCCTACCCGCCTCTGAAAGCCAATAATGGCACGAGGTCAGAGATCGCCAGCTTAATTGTTGGGCGAATTAATGGTGACGAATGTCTGCTTCCCCTCTTGTTAAAGCTGACACCAGACTTTTCAGAGAGAGCAGAAGGGCATGTGTGCCCAAAGGAATGTTCTGATGGCTGAAACGGAGCTTGTTTGTCACCAGGCCCTGCCTGCTAGATCAGTGCGGGTCAGACCCCTTCCCATAGGCAGTAATTGTAGAAAACCGCTGTTGACTGCAGCACAAACCAGAACCTTCTGGGTCTAGACCAGCAATCACCAATTAGGCTACTCGGTTTGGAAAGGCAGAATGATTTTTACTTTTTATACTCTTACAAAAAAAAAAAAGTATTTTATACTTTTTTTTAAAGGTAAAAATCTAAGGTTTTACATATAGCAAATGCAGTAAAAAGTTAAATGGAAGAGTGTGAGTGGTGCCAATAATAATCGGGCTGATCTTGTTTCTTCCTGCTTTGCAAACAAATCTAGAGTGATAGAAAAAAAAATTTAAATAATATCCTAAAAAAAAAAAAGCAAAAGTTTTCTTTGCAATTTCCTCTCCAGAAAAGGTTCCCTTTTCCTTGCCCTGTCCATCTGCTTTTCAGCAGTGCCTTTCTGAGCTGTCAGGCATATTGTGGGAGGCATAACACGAGTGGGAAATACTAGGGGCACATTTGTACCCAGTTAGTGACATTTGGTGAGGTTGGCTAACCATTTACAATTGCAACAACTTCTTTCATGGTAAGAATGAGGTCTAGTTACTGACTTACTTTTTATTGCTCAATCTCATTTCACTTTAGACTTCAGTGTGGAACTATAAAAATAAACATGAAAGCTCCTCTTTGTTTTAGGGTGGTTGTGCTAGTTTGGTGAAACAGACTGAAGGGCACATCTTTCCCTTTCATCTAAATATGACTGAACCTCTCTACCATTTAATTTAAGCTACATAAACAAGGAAGACATGCTCTCTGAGTTTAAAAAAATGCAGTGTCAATGTATCAGTCAACTCCTGCGATCCTTCAAGTGACTCTTTACATTGTAAAGTCATTCTTCTCATTATGGTACATGCTGATATCTAATTAATAGCTGTAACATGCAGCAGTGCCAACAAGGATGTGCAACATTGAATTAGCTGGCTGAAGGCTAAATATTCTTTCGGCAGTGTATTTCCACAGAGGTCGCGTCGACCAGGGAAGAGACATGGTGGTTTTCAAGTAAACCCATGTGCTCAGCCTCTGACGGAGCTAATTATAACAGTGCCTTTAGTACTGCTGTCTAAGTGTTTGCCAGTATGCCCCTAACAAACCACTGGATTTGTGTTCTCCTAGCCCACATGGACATGTCCCGTTACCAAGGTAGTTCCTTCTAGCTCTGAAGCTGGGGTGCTTGCATCCCGTACGACCCTGGCTTCAAACAGCACCGCAGCAGTTAGCGATGAGCATCACCAAACGGCACGTGCTTGCTTCCTGCTCCCGCCTCACTTCCTAAGGAAGAAAAGCTGCTGGCTCAACAGACTCCACAGCCACCCCTTGGACTTACTACGGTCCTGCCTGGGTCAAGCGGCTGGAGGACAAGCCCTGGTGTGACAGTGCTACAGGCTGACCGTGGCTGTGTGTCCACCTGCCCCTGCCAGACAGTCACACTGTCCCCACGGGACGCCAAGCTGCTGCCGGCGGAACAAAATTAATAGAGGTGCTTTTGCAGTAAAAGACCATAACGTGCAGCATCTGCGCTGCTGCGGGAAGGGCAGCTGGCAAGGTGCAGCCCAGTGCCATAGGCCAAATTATCCCAGGAGGTGCTGTTACGGTAGAGCACGGCGCACCAGCGCGGTGCCGGGTGCGTGCCCGGCTCCTCGGCAGCTCCAGAGCAGGACTGTGATAAAGGAGGTATGGGCTGCCCGTGCCGCGCCGAGAGCCTGCGTGGAGCTGCACGCACCTACAGCAGGACACAGCCTTGCTGCAAGGGAGTTTTCTTGCCAGGCATATTATGAAATCCATATTTTGGGTTATTATTACTCCTCCTATCTGAGTGTCGGAGCAGGAGAAAAAATCAGCTGTTGATTTAGTTGATAAACTGGTGTTTAATCTCCAAGCTTCCTTATCTTGCTCGACTCCTGCAGTGGCACAGCATATGCTGTACCAGGCAAACCAACACAGCTATTTCATGCTATCTCTTCCCCTCTAGATGGGAATGCTCTAGGAGATAATGTCATTAATATATTTTGGTGGTGGCTATTTACCACACCCCAGTGGGAAACGACAGTCTGGGTTTAGGGAACTTGAGCACAATTAATACTCCCTTCCTACCAGTTTCAGATGTCTCCTAATTTGAAGCTCTGCTTTCGGACAAAACAAGTCAGTAACTCTTCCTGCTATTACAGCGTCCGAATCACCTGTGTTTAATAGGAAGCCAATGCCCGAGCGCTGATAAAGCTCTCTATCAAGCTTTTGAGGAAAAGAGAAGTGGCTACAGAACCATCTGATACCAAGAGAATTTGCTTCCTGCGTAGCTTGACATTTACAAACCTTCTCTGTAAAGGGGGGGCAGAAAGGAAACAATTTCAGCTGGCTGAAGTTAACATTCGGAATTACATGTAAAAACCTACAACAAAAGCAGGCCCTGACCAAAAGCAGATCTTCTGGGAAAGACGCCCAGAAAGAACAAAAGGAGGAAGCCGAAAGCTCCGGCACCCGAGGCTCGAGCCCGGCCGCGGCCCAGCGTGGCCCCGCGCACGGCGCCGCTCCTGCTCCTACCGGCACTGCAGCATTTCTAGGAGCTCAAGGCCACCCTTCCAGCTGCACCACGCTGGGCGCTTCCATGCTTTTGTATCCTTAACCCTCCCAAAATGCAGGCAATGATTGCCCTGCAGCCTGAAGAACTAACTCTCAATAACCTACAACTTCCACTGATTTCCCTGGCAGCCACGTGTGCCACTGATCCTTAAAATCAGTCCTGTGAGGAACGGCAAGGCACGAAACCTGGCCTAGGACTCCCCTTGTGCCCAGAAAACAGCTGCAGTTTGTTTCTGGAATAAGGGCTGATTTCTGAGATTTTCTGGTGTGGAAGATTTTCATGGGAGAATAATGTGGGAGATGTGGAATAAGGCTTATAGTGATAGCAAAGAAAAAAATGCCTAAAAAAGGCAATGTCCTCAATAATCAAAAAAAAAGAGATGTTTATCTCTCTAGTACACTCAGAAGCACAGAAGAAAATAGTCAGGGAAATAAAAAGTAGAAGGTATATCTACTCTGTATATCTGCATTTTCCACGTTACTAAATGATGAAGCAGTTTGCACTCTGCCATCTTGGCTTCAGGCACAAAGTAAAATATTTCTGAGTTGCTTTTAACCTATATTAATAAAAATAACAAAATCAACACATCCCTTGGCTTTTCAACAGGGTCCTGTACTCCAGGACCCAAAAACAATTTGCAAACAAAAATAGCAAGGGCCTTTCCAGCTTAAAGAAGACTTTTGTCCTCAGATAAATTAGCATGACTTTTACAGCCCTGTGGAGACGCTCCTCATGCACAACTGGGAAAAGAAATCGCCACAGAAAGTTTAAACGCACAATTCCAATTAGGTAAACAAAACAAAAACAGGCCCTTTCCTCTTGGAGAGTTTTCCCATCGGTCCTGTTAGAGGGCCGAGGAAAACTAGAACTGCCAGGAGTTAGAGGGAACTTTTCCTTCGCTTGTTTTCCTGCTGACACCGTTGTTTCCAGCTCCCACGTGTGCATGGAAAAGCAAAGCCCGTGTGGCGGTGCCGCGCGGCAGGCGTGCTGTGTGTCCCCTCCGGCAGCCGCTGGCCAGTTCTCATGGCATTTGCCAGAAGGCTGGAATTTGCCTCCCCGCGCCGCTGGCCGCATCCGCACGAGGCAGCGCACGGACACAGCCGCATCCCGAGGCGCGCGGACCGCGGCCAGAAGGCCCCTCCGGGACCCCCGGGCCTGCTCCCGGCCTCGCCGGGACATCCCGGGCCTCTTCCCGCCCCTGTGGATCGTGCCGCGAGGACAGGAGCGCGTCCCCTGCGGCTCTCCAGGGCCGCCGTTTTCCCACTCACCAGTGGGAGGAAAGAAGGCAGGCCCGTCTTTCAGCGGGGTGGCATAACTTTAAGACCCTAAATAGTTGCCAGGGAAAATAAAAGACTGCATATCAAGTGTTAGCTATTTGTTTCTCTTTTACAGATTTACCCTCTTTTCACCTCAAAGTTCTTGCTATTTATCAAAATCCACCAGCCTCTGACACCATCCTCTTTCCCATTACGGGCTGACTTTCCACCCCTCTGCAACCTTCTGGCTCCTAAAAGCAACACTGTGAATAGGCACCTGTTCTTCTCATCTTTTCTTATTCCATGGAAATGCCTCTAGCATTTCTGTGCCCTCTCAATTTGGCTTTGGCCATCACCTGCTGCCCACGGATGCCCTCGGTTGTACCTGACCTGTGTCACCCAGGACTCACTCAGGTACACGAAGAACAACGTATCAGGAATGCAGCTTGCCATTTGAAAGCACCGGCCACAGGCTGCTCATCCTCTGCAAGAGCTGACACATTCAGATAACTGAATAGAAGGAATTTATGGCAATCTGCTCACACATAAAAGCCAGGAATAGGGCTTAGTCTTGTCCTCAAATCCAAGAGAGATTCTACAGCAGATGTCTTTCATCTATATGACCTTTTCCACTAAGACAAAAGGGAGACAGGATATTAAATCACAGTTTAAGACTTAATGAATCTTGGCAAAAATGTGTTTATTATGGATTTGTTTGTTTCGGGATTTTGTTTTTAGGGGAAAGGGTGTTATTTTTTGCACTTTTCAAGGAACTTCAGCTGAAATGCCATAAAAAAAATGTCTGAGGCAAATTTCTTTGGGGTGATTTGCACAGTTTCAAAATCACGAGCTGACTCCACTTCCAACTTGCATTGCTCAGACCAGTGTGTTTAAACCAGAACAACCATGTGACATTCATTTTTCACAGAGTGGTACAGAATCCAGAAGGCACATGAAGTCACGTTAAGGAGACAGCACATCCCTCAATGGCTAGATCTAGATCAGGAAATGTGCTCGAGGGTCATAGCATGTCCCATGCAAACGCGTGGAAAACACACACGCTGTGGCAGCAGGATACAGCCCCAGGAATGTGGGAGAAAGCATGACTAAACTGCATTTCTCTACTTCATTTGCTTATAACCTTTACTGGAGAGAGGCTCTCCATTGCATGCTCAGTCTACCCCAAAGATGACTAAACAGATTGGAAGATAGGGATGCTACAAAGGAAGATAATCCAGAGAAAAGAAAATTAATCTTTGGACCCATCACAGAGTTAATTTTAAGTCCTTCCTCTAGCCAGATTTCTCATGTGATTTTAGGCAAGAAGAAAGTACACCTACTTCAGAGCTGCTGAAATTTGTATTACTACATCAGGCGATAAACGGTGACTGCGGGTATATGTCTTAGCTAAATCCACCCGAGAGCACAAGCCAGAGCCTTCGGCCTTGTCCCGAATCAATTCCTGGTACATAACATGGAATAAGAGTTATTTCCTAAGCCTCACTTCTATGCTTGAGGGGTATAAATACATTAAAGACTGGGAAATGCTAAAACCAGATGGAAATGTTTCAGTGGAAGATTTTTTCCTCGGAAAATACCAATTAACCATAAGTAAATGTTTCATAGACATGTGTCAATTATGATGACATTTTGTTTTAAAGGCGGGGGGGGGAGGGGGGAAGCCCTTCAATAGGGTCAAAATAGAGTATTCTGATTTTCTACTCCAAACCAATTTTCACCTCCTTTAAAAAATTGCATTATACCATACTGAAAAAAAATGGTATCATGTATTAACAAATGTAAAAAAAGAAAACACAGCAAATTAGAAATGTTTATGTTCATTTTGTCTTTGAATATGTTTTCTATAAATTTCCCTCCCCCTCCAAAATACAGGAAAATAGGAAAACACTTGGCCCTCCAAGCCTCTCCAAGGCCCTCAGCTCTTGCACTAGTGAGGGTAGGTGAGGACAGGCTGGAACTGTCAACGTTCTTCCAGAGTGACTACAACGTGACATGGGCCAAATGCAACCACATGACACTCCCAAAATGAGAATACATATGGCAGAGGAGTTTGGAAAAGTCAAAATCTGCTTGCACTGAAATCCATGGGTGTATTTCTCTGGACTTCTATGGAAGCAGGGTTAAGTCAGCAGTGCAGATGACAGGAAAATCCCGGTATTTTGGACAAGCACTGCCTTCCCCATAAAGATTATTCATACCATGTGTAGACGTCACGAAAAAACAGAAGGTGCTACAGAGCTGATATTTTTAAGCTGCGGGTGAGAAAATGCACAGGGAAGTGTAGAGCATAAATTCTTACGCTGCTTTGTCACTGTTCTTGTTAAGGGGCATAGGGAAGTTGTTTTAAAGACAAAAGGGTTTTGTCATTTTTTTTTGGTTTCTTCAGTTCAGAGTAGATTTTTTGTGAATTTTCATATTTTTGCAAGACTTCTGAATTTCCTAAAACTATTTATTCCTGAATACTGTTTTGCCAAGAACCACACAATTTGCAGAACCACCAAAATTGCCCAAGACTATTTCTTTAAACTACTCAGCAGACATGAGAAGACACGCTCTCCAGTACCCTGTTCTCTGCAGAATTTAATTCCTAACCGTTCACGGTGCTTTTGCAGAAATGGATACCATGTCTATCTTCTTTAATAAAAAGAACAAAAAGGAAAATATCTGGAAAATCAGGGGCACAGACACCGAAGGGGATCACAGGCAGCATCTGTGCACAACAGTTGAGACCTGCTCTAATCACCAGCCTCAGAGGAGTGCAATCCCCAAATCCAAGCATAAGCAATTATCAGCATCAGAGATAAGAGCACAGTTAATTCCTTAGAGTCAGACACAAGATGGATACCCCTTTGGGCATCAGTTAGCTTGTTATACTCATTTTTGAAGATTTATCAGGACCACTTATTATGTGTGGCATAGTACTAAGCAGAGGGTCTCCGAGCCATCAGATGAGTTTAATAAGGGGTTTCCTAAAGTTGTCTATGATCAGGAGGCTGTGCTTTCAGCCCCCTGACACATGGGTTTCAAGTGCTTGCACGTCATCCGAAGCATAGGAGCTTCATGGACTTCTCATACTGTACCATTTATATGTTTCAAATCTCTCATTCAACATATACTCATGCATGCAAAGGACTGAAGCATGTCACTGAAAAAACAAATAGTATTTTAACATGAGGACCATAGATTTACATTGAATTTAGCTGACAGAGCATTCAGGAGTAGCCCTGCCTCAATTATTCTCTGTAATTCCCACAACTCACCTGTTTGACAACTAACGGGGGAAAAAATACCCCAGAAATATCTGTCAGTATCCCAGCTTCTAAATTACAGCAACTGTTTCCAGCAGGATGCTAGCAGCGGGCAGCTCACAACTAGCAGAGACCTCTCCAGAGCCGGGACCCTCTGAGTCTCCCGGGCGAGCTTGGCCGCTCCATTTGGGAGATCTGACAAAAGCGGCAGCACCGTGTGGCTTGGCCAGGGTGTAAAGTATATCAGAATGGAATTTGTTTTCGCTCAGTCCGGCAGTCCCAAGTGGAATCGCAAAACCCAGCGATTAGGGCTTGCGGAGAACACACATCGTTACAGCTTCCCCCTGGGGCATTTACCAAAAGAGCGATTTGTTTTTCTAATTGGCTCAATATTTTGAGAAGGTAAATGGTGAATAATAACAGCCTCTGCAGCAATGCGAGACAGGATAAAAGCAACCCAAACTACCGGTTTGTGCTCTGGACAGCGTGGCAAGAACCGCACGCCGAGCGCCTCGCAGCCGCGCGCGCGGCCGGCCGGGCAGCCCGCGCGGTTCTGTGCGGCTCCAAACCTCACGCCCAGGGCGATAAGAATATTCCTCCTGCAGGAGGAATATTTGCACACATACCCACAGAATTAGCAAATCACTTCCTTTCTTGGGAAGAAGAAATATACAGCTTTTTTTTTTTTTTTTTTTTTTGAGGAAAATGGCAGTATTTGTGAGGGCTGGATGCTGGTTGCAAAGTTTATACCAGGTGAAATATTAATTTCTGCAAAACCCTTCCTCAACAAAACTGGTTTTACAAGTGGAATTCGATAACAGCAACAAAACCTAATCATTTCCTCAGATATTCTTAAACCTATATACTCGGTCCTCTCAAATACAAGGGAAAAAATAAAAATATTAATATCCATCATTAGGTTAAACACGATTGGGCACTCTTGACCTCTGAGAATAACCCTGCAGAGCTTCTTTTACTCAGAAAAGCCACAGCGAAAGCAGCTCAATCCAGTTCCAGGCTCGGTGCTGACAGATGCCCCCTCGCAGATCTGCAAGGCGACATGAATGGAGAAGCCTCCCCGGCGCTCACGGCTGCCAAACTGCACATTTCCAAGCGCAACTGAGAGTCGCATCCATCTAAGCCTGCTGGAAGGGCTACGAATATCCCTCCTGCAAGCCGCAGACCCCCTTCCTATCTTTTCATTCGTGCTGTTGCTTCAAGTCTCCTTTGTGTAAAAGCAGCAGAACTGCCCTCTTTGCCGGGCGGGCTGGGAGCTCCGTTTTCGCTCTCCCGACGAGCGCATCCCGCGCTGACGTCAGGGCTGCCGCGCACGCAGGCAGATAAGCCTGGCGGAGGCAGGAGCCGCTGCGTGAGCCAGCGAGAGCGGGGGGTTCTGCCGCAGGAATTTGCCAGCTTCTCCTCTCTCGATTAAAGCTGGGGGGCCTATTGCACAGATTCAGCTGCTGAGTCCCGGCTGTCTGAAAAGCTGCCTCATACAGGGCTCTCTGCTGTTAACCCATCCCGCGTGCTCGGGTAAGACCAAAACGTCCATTATCCCCCTCCAAACACCGGGCCAAAACAGGCAAAAAGGGCTGTGTCAGAGGGGAGTTGCTGTGTGCTGTATGCAGTGGCAAAGCTGCGTGCTCTGAGGAGTTCTCAGAGAGCCCACGTCCTATTTGCACGGGGGAATTTAAGCAATATGGACATGTGGGGTAGCATGTTGGTCTGTGCTGGGTCAAGGACCCTTGCAGCACACTCTGCCCCACGCACAACCCCGCCCAGGGTGAGCCAAGGAAAAGCAGCCACGTTTGCCAGCTATTCCTTTCTGCACTGGAGTTCCCCAACCTCACTCTCCTTCGCGTGTGAAGGATGCAAACTCCTGGGGCGAAGGCCATGAGGCACCTGGCATAAGAGCATCCAGCCCCTGGGGTTACTACAGCAAGCACTAAATGGAGCTCAAGATAACGCAGGTGTAACTCAAGCTGAACCAGTTGGATTTTACCCTAAAAATTTTCACTTTGCATGAAATTTTGCATCTAACCCTTATAAGCTGCATAGATCGACAGTGCGTTTGTCTAAACAATAGGGAAACGAGCTCCGCAATGGTGCTCTCAGATGAGGGGGAACCTGAGGGCCTCTGCAGCTCCATCCCTGCCCTGATGCCTGGTTGCCCTGAGGCCCAAGAACTGGGCAGTGACCTTAACTTCCCCATACCCCAGAAATGCCCCCAGAAATACACAGAAGAATACAGCACTCTGCACAAACAGCAGTCTTCCGAGCAAAAGCTTCTTATTACAAACAGAATTACAGACCAGTGGCAGGTCTCTGATCTCACCACACGGCACATGCAAACAGAAGGATCAAAAGTTAAGTTTGTGCTTAAGCTTCCCATACTTTGACACATAATATATTTCACAGTTATGTGCTGCTTTGCAACACGTTGGGTGCGTATGTTTGATCTTCTCTTCATCACCTTTTCCTGTACTGCAACTTGAGCAGTAACAAGACATGCACATTACCCAGGAGCTTTGGTAGAAAACAAAAGACAACCTGCATGTGAGAAAATGTATAAGTAATAGCTAATTCCCCGTTTTCTGGGGCAAAATTTGGAGGGAAGGGAATGCCACCACTAAGCAGGCTAGTAATTTTTGTGGCCTGTTGTACACACTGGAACATCACACTAGAAACTTCTGTAGACAGGGCCCAACTAGGAACACAGAAGAAAGCCATGCCTGTCTGCAAATACGGTATATCACATTAGAGAATTTAAGAAATATTGGTGACTGCACACTTAAAACCCGAGTGATGATGTGTAGACAAAAGGGGAATCTGCATTTTGACCCGAGCCTCTCTGATGTTAAACGCCAGCACATCTAACCTCACACACGTAGCCAAAGGACCAGATGGATGAGCCAAGGGACGAATCATGTTCCACAAAGCGAAAAAAAAATCCATGCTTAGATGAAAGGTAAACACTGTGAATGAAGCATGGATAATAAGAATTTATAAAGATGTTTCCAGACTCAGGCTACTTAGGGATCAGAGCTCATCTATATATATATATGTATGTATATATGTTTTGTTTTTTGACATTGCTAGGGAAGGAACAAGCCTCCAAAACACCAAAAGTCTTTTTCTTTCCTATTTTCATCCAGCCTGGCCAGATTAGGGTAGGTATGTTAGAACAATATAATAAACCATCAGCTGTAATATACATATGGCAATCGCAAAATGCTTATTTACAAGCACTGCTGCAAGCTATTAGCTGGAATTTCTCAGCCCTGATCACACCATTAGCTCATTGGTTATGCTCGATACTTCAGAAAACAGCACTTGAAAATAACTACCGAAGTGCTAAATATGAAGTTGGGGAAGAGACAACTAATAGGTCATGGATGAATCATATTCATCCAAGTATAGGATTTAATTTTCTCATTCCTCCTATGTAAAGCTGCAAACTTTATAAATCATATTACCGTTTTTTTTTTTCAAAGCCTCCTTACAGAAATCTGACCTTGGCAAAAAGCTGCAACAGTGAGCTCCACAGGTTAACTATTCTCATATAGATAAAAAAAAGTATATTTTAATAAGCATCATTTTTTTTAAGCATATTGTAACATAGTTTAGAAGGGAAAATGGGAAAGTGTGGTACTAAAGTTTCATTATAGTTACATACAGTAGTTTTTCTATTCTCTATTTAGAATTTTTTTAAAGGTACATATTAAATTCCAAAATATTCCAATCAATTAAATTGAGGCATTTCCTTCAGTCCTCCTTTTTTTCCCTCCCCTTCAGATTTCACATAAATTGCTGGTTGTCTAGATGCCAGGGGAAATCAAGAATTAAAATACAGAGCCATCCAAAACATCCTCAAGCCCGTAGTCTGACACTGCGGTTTCTGCCAGCGACCACACTTTCATCTCATTGGGATGCCCTTGAAAAAACTCCTGCTGTCGGAAGCAAAACCTGTGCCCGATTCATGGAATACATGAATGCAATATAAATCCTCACCGGCCAAGAAATTCCACAGACACCGCATGGATTAGCTGTGATAACATCTTTTCCCATAATACTGAACGGTGACAGGAATAAAAGACGAGTGTTTTGAGCATCCGGAGATGCAGGGCCAGGCCATGCCCTGCGGCGGGGCAGTGTGTGCAGCGCTACGCCGGAACACGGCTGCCCAAAACCTGGCCTGCCGCATCGTGGAAAAATCTACCTCACGCACCGGCATCTCGGGAGGGCAGAGGGCCACGTTCTGCTGCTGCTCTGCCCGAACTGCGTAAGCCTCTGAGCGCTGGGTGGGATCCCGCCTTTCCGCATTCCCACGAACAGCACACGGAGACGGGACGGGGGGACCCCTGGGGCACCCTGAGAATGACGGCCCTTTGAATGCTGCCGAGGAAGGGACGTAGACGTTGGGATGGAGACCAAAGCACCCCACTGCAGCATGTCAGGGAATGTGACAGTTAAGAAAAGCATGTATATAAAAAATGTATGAGAAATGCTGTCCTTGCTGGAATGCAGAGGTCAACGCGAAAGACGGTTTCTCGGTTATTGCGTGCCCAAGGGCGCGCTTTCCACACGGCAGTGCCTCTTCCAGCGCACTCCAGCTTGCTTTGGGGGCAACACCCGGGGAATCAACACTGAGGTGTATATACAACAGCTATGGTACCCTTCCCTATCCACACAAATACACATCCCACAGGATGTGTAAGTGAAGCCCTCTGGACCAAAATAATTGTACTCCCATTAATTCCCTGTTCCGCATTTACTGGCATCTTGTGTCCCACGGTTCTTCATAACCCATGGGCAGGGGGTTGGTCAGTCAAGTAAGGACATTTCCGAGGGCTCATAGCCCAACCCAGCTACGACTCCCTGCGGGGTCCGAACAGACACCCAGTAAGGGCTATTTCAGGAGCTTGTGTGGTCCTGTTTGCTACTGCATCTAGAGATGCTGCTGCGGATTGGATCACAGTGACCTCCGGTGCCACCCGCTCCTCAGCGGAGTGACGCTCAGGGTGAACTCATCCCCGGCTGACATGTGGGTGCCACACACTGACAGCGGGGAAGCCGAAAGCTCTTTCGGGCGCTCTTCACGCTTTACATCATGCTGTGGTGTCCCATCGAGTCCCAGAAGCTCTCAGGAGTTTTCCACTCTCTCTCTGCTGATCTGTTCACACAACATCCAGCCAGGCCACAAAAGCCCATTCCAGACAGACGCAAGGGAGACTTCCCACAGAAAGCTCAGAGCGCTGTGAAGAATTTATTATAAACCCCCTCTCGAGCCCAGATAAACCGAAGGGGAAAAAGAAGTGACTAGCCCAGTCACTTCACTTCAGATACGCGACAGGCCACAACTCCGTCACCGCAGCCACGAGAGACTAGGAAAGACAGCCATGCTTCTAGCCCCAGGTGTGAATTCTTTCCCCGGAAAACAGATCCCACATTCACCAGGCTCCCTTTGTTGGCCGGCAGCCTTTGCTGGTGCCCGTCTGCAGGAGCCAGGTGCTGCTCCGACGCCGGCCGGCTGCCCGTGTGCGGCCCGCGGGGCCGTCGGAGGCGGCCGCGCGCCACAGCCCCCGCGGCAGCGCCGCTCTGCCCACCGTGCGCCTGCAGGGAAGGCAGGGAATCCCAGGAAAACACGCGTCTGGAGATCCTCCAGACTAAAAGAGAGCTGGAAAAGGATGGATCTTCAAATGTGGGGGCTGAAAACAACAACAATAACGTGCCCAAGGATTTGTCCTTGCGCGCAGGGCAGTGAAGACCAGAGAGGTTACGTGGGTTTATTCTAACGGAGAGATGCTCTAGCGTACAAAGGATATCGGGGAGAAGATTGAAGAACACAGGCCATGTACAGCCTTTCGGGGGCAGGAATGACACTTCGGTCAACCTGGTAAACCTTAGAAACAAACTGGTACCTCCCATGGGCAGCGAAAGTCGGACACGCCGCAGCGAGCACCGCAGTTGTTCCCAGCTCTGTCTTCATGCCCGACCCAAAGAAGAAAATGGTTCCTTGCACTGTGTTAAACCAGCTCAACTCAGGCTGACGCGTTCAGCACTTCAAGGAGACAATTTGGCTACGGGTGCAGCATTAAGCTACACGGCAACAGGAACAGCTAGCAAGCTAGCAAGCCAAGTAATTATTTTTGCTGTCATGCTTTCTTTAATACTTGCTGAGATTTCAGCCTCACACTCCTGAGCCTAATGCAGCTGCTTTAGGGGAGCCCACGCACTATAACTAATATGCAGTCACGGCGAGAGGGCAAGGAGCACTTCTCATGCTGTGCCTTACGTAGCACACAGCCGCTGTGTACAGTGCCTTTGCCACTTTGAAGCTTAAAGCTCAGTGACACTGAGGGAATACAGGCTCTCTATCCGTCTTTCAGGCATTCTGAAAATGCTGCCCAAAGCCTCCGAGATTATTCTTAAGAGCTGGATGAGTCAAGGCCACCAGTGCTGTCACACAAATTTTCAGGAGTGTAAATCCCTTGAGATCAGCAGATCATTGTTATGGCCTCTTGCTATTGTCTCAGAGTCATTTAGAAAACCCAGGCAGTAACTCCAACACTCTTTTCAAATGACTGAAAGGCTCAGCCTTGGTATTATTTGGAAAGAAACAGGAGACATCACCAAGATGCTACATAGAAAACACTCCAAAGTGGTTTTAAGAATAAGATTATCTATTAAAACAGGCTAGATGGTACATGCTTCCATACTTCTGGCAACCCTCTCATGTCACTTTGGCCCTACTCTGGTCTTCTGGACCACTGCTCTTAGTGAGTCCAGACAGGTAGTAAAAAGTAGGCACAAGTTTTATAGTTAAATCTTTATTAAAGGTTTTCAAAGAATAACTAAAATAAGGAGAAAATTCATGCTTACCAACAGATAAAGCACTAAAAAGCAACAATCCATAGTGTGCGAATGGGAGAAACTAAGAGTGGAGGGAAAGAAAACATCTGAAAGGCAAGGAACAGTGCTAGAGAAAGGAGACACATCCTCTACAAAGACAGCGGCAGGCGAGTTAGAGAAAGAACACAGAGGCGGATGTTAGAGAAATATAATGTTCCTGTGGGTGTATCACTTATCAGCCATTCTTGCACATAAAACATATTTTTTTTCAACATTTAGAAAAGAAAAAGAATGACTGATCTGTAATTAGCAGAAATAAAGGCCTGGCCCAGATTCGAGGCTAGAATAACATTCTCGCTGAAGTGAATTTTGCTGAAATACCAGCAGTACGCAGGGCATGGCTGCTGCAGGAATAGGGCAAATCCAGAATAATTGGCAGGCTAAGAGCCGCCCAGCTGGAGCCCCTGTTTAGTAAGCCATTTAAAGCCTATTTAACAAGCCATTTAACAACAATATGACCCCACTGAAGGGAATTCCTGGGGGAACAATTCTGCATATAGGATGGCACCTTTTGTATATTCTGCTGCCAAAGTCATGGCATCTTCCTTCCTGGGGCTCACCAGGGAATGAAATCCCATGGCACAACCACAGACCTGGTTTAGAGTTTGAAAGGGGAACTGCCATGACTCCCGCATCCTTCTCACTGGTGCACGACCCACACGCTTTAGGAAGCACGCATCCAACTTTATAGTTCTTCCATATCCCTCAGGAGCCTGCCACTTCACAGGCGCATTGTTTAGATTTGTTTTGATGGTCATCTATCAGCATATATCAAGCCATGAAAGTGCCTCCTCACCATCCACTTGACCCTAAATCCGTTGACTCTAAACGACCAAGCACCCATGGCTGAAGAGGGCACCATCACGGAGCAGTACTCCTTGTTTTCATCTCTAACCTGTGCCAGGCGATGCAAAGCCAGGAATGTGGGCAACTCCAACAGCCCTTTAAGTGGGTTGACTCTTCACAGCAGCTAGAACACAAAGGGCAGCAATTTGTCAGGAAAATATCAGCTGTCAAGAAAAGCAAATGCAAATCATCCCTCTGCTGACTGTTCTTTTCATGACTGCTGTGCAGTCGTCTTGTTGATTCCCACAGCTGGATGCAGTAGTTTTCTGCTTGGCAGATGTAATTGAAAGTGGCACTAGAATAACTTGAATAAACCGAAACTGATTCCATCAACAGTATATGTTTGTGTCAATGACATATGTGTCTTTTTTTTAATACCCACCCGTTGTCCACTACCATGTTCCCCAGCCCAGCAGCTATCAACATTTTGTTTGATGGCGCATTTTCCTTCTGGAAAATGATGCTTCCATTAAACCCAAATATTTCTTAAGAAGATAACGATTTTATGAATGTTTTCAATAAAAAAAATCACAACAATTTACATTTGGCTAATTAGGAATACTGTAATTAATTAAGGCCAAAAATAATTCTCTTATAAAGTTGAATAACAGAAAAACAGAAGATACAAATGCAAAGCTAAATAGTTCGGCTTTAACAAAATATTTCACTGAAATATTAAATAGAGACTAAATGTGAGAGGAGAAAACTTTCCTGGAAAAAAAAAAAAAGCACCTCATCACTGTCATCCCTCTTTGCCTTCCTGTCCATAACCTTCTTTCACAAATTCTCTGCATATCCAGTGGCCCCTGGAGACCGTCTGGTCCAACCCCCTTGCTCAACCAGCCTCAGCCGAGCAGGCTGCCCAGGGCTGCATCTAGGGTTTTGACGACATTTGGGGATGAACCACCACACCTCTGGGCAATCTGTTTCAGTGTCTGACCACCCTCAACACAAAAACATATCTTCTTACATTTAAGTGCAATTTCCTGTATTTCAGTTGGGACTGATTGCCTCGCAACCTGTCACCGGGCACCACTGAAAAGAGTTTGGCCTCATCCTCTTGACATCATCCCATCAGCAGAGCATCACGGATATGGCGAGGATGCAATCTGCTAATAATTGCAAAAAACAGACTTCTTTGGGCAAAAGGAACCCAAATATCTTTGTAATTCTGGGCTATTCATATGTCAAGAGTCTAACTAACTAGAAGTCCTTTAAGGAATTTGTCAGTCATGAACAATTGTCTTATAATTGACATTTTGCAATGTAATAGCTGTACTTAAAACAACAAGTAAACACGAGGCCAATTGTTTTGGTGCACCTGAGCAAACAATTGCAGTATAACTGAAATAAAAACATTTAATTACAGTATTAAAAAAGGCATTATTAACCAAATACAGCAACTGGAGAAATTGCAGCTCATGAATATGGAAATTAACTGACAAAACCATTCCGTAAATGCTTCAGTAATTTTCAGAGATAAGCCCTGAACTGGCTGCCTCTTTCATTTGCAGTTTCATTTGTTGATAAATAGCCAATCCTTGCTAATGCATTTTTAGAAAATATTTTAATGTAGTCATCATTTAAAAGCATTTCTTGTGGATAAAATGCATTAGAGGGCATTTTGAATGCCCTTTGAGGTCCAGTAATTTCTATTTCCTTTAACTGTTTCACAAAACAAGTGAAGACACGTCCCTTTGGCCTCACTGTTTGGCAGCTCATGATGTAGAGCCTGTCATAAAACCAAACATGGAATGAAAATACTGAAATTTTAGGCCCAGCTAGGATAAATCCTGTGCAAATAAAGACTTGAGGAAGGTTTTAAGATTCTCCACGAGAGCTGTGACGCTCTCTCCTGCAGAGCCATAGGTCCTTTACCCTGCAGACCACAGTGGGAGCTTAACCTAATTGCACAACTGAAAGAGTGGGAGAAACTCAACATTGGGAATACCCAGGGCTGCTTAAATGATTTGCTAGGGTACTTCAGATTGCCCCTGCAGCTCAGCATCAAACTGCTTTGCAGATGTGAGATGAATGGCGTGAAAGTCAACGGGAATCCTTCCACCGATTTGGAGGGAAACTGGTTCCTATTTGATTTACCTCCCGAGAGCTCTGGTGCTGCGGTTAAGCCTGTGCATTCTGTTCTGCTGTCTAACAGGTTGCAGCCCATCTACCCAAGATCCAATGTATGAGACAGCATCTTTCCCCTTTTATCCAAGACTGTAATAATCTCTGTATTTCAAGATTCATTCAAAAGGAATTAGAAAAACATGACCCGTTGACAGGTATTCCAAAGAGACCTCAGTTTAGACTCACTCTTCCTCATTTAACAACGAAGGAGCGGCACAGGATTTCTTCTCCTGATGTCATGTGTCAGTGGAAGGGACTGTGAGCCTTTCTGTAAGCAGGTCTGGAGCAGAGCCCACGGCTAAACAAGAATCACCTGTCCCTCAGTCTGAGAGGCTTTCATGGGAAAGGCTCCTATGCAGGGAGCATTTCCCATTTTATAGGAAAGCACAAGCAGATTACCTAGCTCATACTTACCAGCAGGCAACACTACTTTTTATTCCGATCATGGCAAACAGGGAAAACCTTGACATATCGTCTAAGATCTTGTCTGGCAAAAAGGAGCTTCAGAAAAGTTGGTCTGCCTGAGCACAGAGAGCTCCTTAGCTGCTCCAGGGCCTCTCCAAAAGCCTCTCGGCAGGGCTGGTTTTCATGCTTCCCCCATTCCACCCGTAACTGCCATAACCACAGCCCTGAGACCCAACACATGTATCCGAGACCCTCATCCTAAGGGCCGGCTGAAAGCCCTGCAGACTACTTCGATGGCACGTGCGTGACCTGGGCTGTGGACCTGCATGGCCTTTATGCTGTCAGGCTGCAGCCACAGCCTTAATTAGAAAAGTGATTTCACATGATTGATTATTTTACACTCATTTTATGAGCAAAGAGGAAGCATGTCATATACCTATACAAAATATGTGTTTAGGTTAATATTTATATTTATATGTATATAAAAATGTATATATATATATAGTTGATTTTATTGTTAGCATAAGTGAAATTTTTAAGACTCTAACCATTATTAGCCCCAATCTATTCTCTTTTTTTTCGAGAAAAAATAGTAATGTAGTTAGAACTTCTGCACACACACACTTAGTTTCCGCCCCTTTCCCTGCCCTTTTTCACTTCCCCCACTTTGGGTCCTAAGGTTGGTGGTTCCATTCTGGTGTTGCAGGGGAAGGAGGGTGGTTCTGGTGAGTTGTCAGCATCTGGAATCCTTCACCAAGAGGAATCTGATGTTCGTGCTGATTTTTTTTTTTTTTTTCCCACTGAAGGATCATCATTTTTTATGTTTGCTAACACATTTTTGCATATTTACTCTTTCTTCATCAGTTTGCAGCTCCACCTTACATCTGAATTTACTATATATGGTGGCTTTCATGTATGCTATTTCTTTGTTCTCTTTGTTACCCCTAAAAACAGTTTTGTCTAACTCTGAGTCTGCATTTCTTTAAAAGACCATGCGCCAATCCTTGACAGCCATAGGGTCTCCCCTGCCAAGCCTGTGCCCCATCTTTTACCATGCCCATACTCCTCTATACCACATCCTATGCCTCCACTTCTCAAAGCCTCTGTTATCAGCTGGGTCTATATTTCTCTACAGAGTGTCATTATGTTAGTCATAAAATCATGATGGTTCTATACAAAGATAAACAAAAGTAAAACAAATTATCCATAGACACATGGTCAATTAGAAAAACTGCTGTTGCAGCTAAACTGAGTAAAACAAAACTGCAGGCAGGTCAAGAAAAGTTCAGGCAGAACTAGCCTGGCAAGCCTGAGCCCTGAGGTCTTGCAAACTCAGTGCAGAGAACCCAAAAGCACTGCAGTGCATTTATTAGTCCAGTATTGCCGGTATGATCTGGGAATCTGAGGGAAAGCAGAACGGCTTGACTTAGAGAAGAGTCTGCAAATATAGTTGGAGGGGAGAGAAAGATCTGTCCTCTGACACAAGAACAAATGGGTATGAACCGGCTGCAAATCAATCTAGAAATAAAAGCACTTAGCACTGCAATCAACAAGAATAAGAGGAGTGAAGACAGAAAATCTACCACTTTTAAGCTGGGCTTCCATCATGTCATAAGGAGGCTGCTTGGATATCCTAGTGCAGCAGCAGCCACTAGACTAACGCAGGACTAACCCGCTAACACTCTTGGCATCACCTCAGCCTTCAGTGCAACTCGTCTGGGGGGGATGAGGGATAAGTTTCCACAAAACATTTACAGAATGCAAGAAACATAGATGACTGCTGACTGCCCCAGGTGGCTGCTAGCACACTTTGTGAAGGTTTGCGCGTTCCGCATAAGCACGAGTAGCCAGAGAAGCAGTAAGAACCTAGAATCGGGACAAAACCAAGCACTTAAAAATGCAATTAAATAGAAGTGTTTTTGTGCAAACAGGTAACAGGTTCTATTTCACAAAACATAATTTGCACCATTTCCTCTAACACCCCCTCTCACGGAGTCCATCTCACCCTCTCACCTACCACAAGCGTGTTAATGGAAGTACCAGTGCAGCTAGAAAGCAACACCACACTCCACATAAACCTATAGATCGACAAAGAGCTGCCAGTTTAGGCTGCTAGGGAACTGAGGGTTGGTAGGAAAGGATCGCAGGCAAATTACCCTGATTTCTGAACACCTGCATCTTCTTTAGCTGTATTTGCCTATGCAACTATTATGGACATCAGAAACTTCAAATATGCTTGCTCAAGCTGTTATTTTACAGCTTGACGCCAGCCTTATTCTTTATAAAAGAAGTGAAGGTTCAGAAAATGGGTCTTAGCTATGCCAGTACCAGTATGACTTTGGTAGTTCTGTGAAGACTTTCTACGACCTGGAAATGTGTGTGCCCCGACTGGCATTGCCAGCATGCCCATATGGGCAATTCTAGCCTGTTTTATGGTGAGGGTGGGGAAAAATAGGGTCTAAAATCAAGAATGATACGGAATGCCTTTGGATGTGAAAGGAAGAGACGACAATGTCTCACCCAACCCTGCCAAAATTTTAAGAAAATATTAGAAAATAAACTTTTTTATGAAATATTATAAAATTAAAAAAAAAAAAAAGAGGGAAAAGTAAAACAATATTTACAATGCCCATCTGCTCCTCTCAAATGCAAACAAGGACTGCATACTCACCCACAGAGCACAGTCACTGTGGATGCTTGCACACAACCCAGCACTCTCCTTAACCTTTTCTGTTTTTCTTATTGCCTCAGACTGTAAATTGTTTGGTCATATACAGTTCATTCCTATGTTTTTTCGACAGCACAGAACAGCAGGGCTCCAGTTCTGTTTAGATCTTGGGATGACGGGGATGATGGACACAACTACATAAAACAAAACCATAAATAATTGACTAATGCATCGCTTATGTAAAAACACGTGAGATGCCGTGGAGATTAAGGCAGGGCTGTGATAATCATATCACAGGAAACCAAGAATATCCTGACTCTGTGCGGTTGCTCAAGAGAATGTGTGTGTAATTGTCATGCTGCCCGGTAGACTTATTTGTTCATTTTCCATCCCTGCAGTAGTATCTGCATTTCCCACCTCACATAGAGGGGAAAAAAAAAAAAAAAACAACCCCAGTGAGTTTCTTTTCCTGTTATGAGCTCCAGGCAATATCAGATCAAGGGATTAAGATACATGTTCCTCAAGATTCAGCCAAGCCCATCTGGCTTCACATACAGTTATTTGTAATTACTTTTCTTTTCCCTTAAAGCCAACATAATTTTCTCCTAGAATTAGAGTCAGCAATACTTCTTCTTAACACAGAAATGGAGTTTTCTTTCTAACATAAAGCTTATTCTGCTCTTAAAAACAATTAATTTTCAGTACTGGAGGGAGACCAAATGACTTCGTAACAGAGCAGTAATAAAAAAGTATGGAAATGAAATGACTACAACACGGAGGCAAAAGTCCTGACCAATAAATAAATATCAGAGTTGTTTTTTTTTTTTTAAATGCATTTTAAAAATTTAGCATCTTAAGGCAGCATTTGATACCCATCTTGAGAGGTGCACAAATATTAGCAAGACTTAACAATTAGCTGTAAGTATTAGCAGCAGGAAGCAGAATACCCGGAGCACGCACTGTCTTCCAGGGACAGAATGGTTTTTCAGGTGTCTTTCCAGCAAAGCCACCCCAGCCAGGCCCCTGCATGTGACTTTCCATCAGTGCAGTGCACACGTGGAAGCTGAAGTGCCGAGATATTGATAGGTAATTCCATACCTGCTTCTGCCAACTGATGCTTCTGCGAGGTATTTGATGGAGGGAGTGCTGAGAGATGTTGAACTTGTTGGCCTTGTGCCACTTTATTGTGGTGAGAAATTGCTCAGGATCTCCGAAGACGTGTCCTCACTGAAGAAGACTGGAAGGCCCTTTTTAGCTTGCTGGGATGAAAATTGTAAGAGCTGAAAAGCTCCTGAACGATTCCCAAAACAGGGCACAGTCCAAAGATTGGTCATAAGACTGTGCAATTATAAGTCATAATTAGCAGAGGAGTCCTTGGCACGCACGAGCTCTGACTCGTGCTGATTGGAGACAGTGTTGTCACTTACTAGTGACTCATTTCCTAACAGGGAAAAATAAATAAAACTGGAATCCCCACATACCTATTCTAAGCATTAAATTGAGGATATGGAAGAAGAAACGTCTCCTCTCTTGACAGTTAGTAACAAAGGAATGAAAAACTCAAAAATCCAATATGCACCAGTTCTTCCAATAAATCTCAAGGCTAAATATTACATAGGTCCACATGGCCCTTTCCCAAGCACTGGGGATCTGCTATGCTCCAGGTGTGCTCAGAAGATACATTTCTGCAATCAGAGGATTATTTTATCAGCTTTCCTGGATGGCTACTGATGTTACTGTGCTCTGGGCAGGGAGTGTCAGCAGTGGGAATTGAACTGGGAGCCCCTGCATGCCAAAGCACTGCCCACACTAACAGTCAAGAGTTGATATATCAGCCTCTCAATATACGCGTACAATGGTGACTCCACTCCGGTTTCTCTGCAGAGAAACAGACACCAACTAGTGACCCAGGAAATTGCAGATCTCTCCCTATACACACACCCGCACTGTTTTTTGAGTCCTCTTATTGTACATAGACCTGGCAAGTTCAGATTATTCAGGCAAACTTTGGATTCAGATTTTGAATGCTGGATTTCAGTGCTGACCTAAATGAAATGCATCCAACCCTTTAAATTCAGGTATTACAGGATATAACATTGCTTTTAGGTCTTCTAAGAAAGGTTCTACCACAAGGCGGAGGAAGTATTTTCCATAAAGGTCTTGATGATTAAAAAATTAAAAAATAAAAATAAAGGTCTGCAGATGTTCTAAATTACTCACTACCAGTGCACCTAACACGCTGTACTCAAGCTGCGGGCATCATAATTTTCTTCCTCCTTCTCCCCCTTCAGGTTACAAAATGCTCTACGTATTTTACTTTCACCAAAGTCTGGTAGCAACAGAATTAACCTTGGGCCAGAAAACCTTTATGTAAGGTGAGATTTGCAGTTTCCCCTAGCAGTTTAACCACGAGCAGAAAGGCACCCGCTCCCTCACAGCCAGGCACCGCAGCACAAAGCACGAGTTGAGGGTTGCACAAAAGCATCACCCCTAAACAACACTCTGTGCTCCCCTCCATTCCCACAGCCTCGTTGGTTACACAGAACGAAGTACAAATTAGTATTTAATAATGTCAGCTGAGCCTCACTCGAGAAACTCTGCAGAACTTCAGTATCTTCTTCCCACTCTTTTTTTTGAAATAAGACTGACAGGTCCCTAACTCCTAGAGTTGTGAGGATGAGATCATTAAAAAAAAAAATCATTAAAAGCAAGGTAAGCCATGAGAACAGCTCATAAAAGGGAGCTGGGCATTTTGTTTCCAGTCTGAAGAAAGGAGATGAGCCTGGATTACTGATGGGAAGGAAGTGTGCAGTACAAGGGCTCCGACCGTATGGACTGGGACATTCTTTAGGAATGGAGAGAGAGAGCAGGGTATGCACATTTTAAAAAAACATATAAATACGTAAAAGCAATCCTGTAGGTGCACTCTGAATCCTACCTGCAATTCCGACCGCAGAATAAACATGATAACAATCGTCTGATGTTATGCACAAGGAAATACTTCCCACGTTATAAAGCAGTAATACTGTAGCTGCACTGAACTCTCTAAATCAACAGGCTCGCAGATACCACAAAATATACGCACACAACATGCTTCTACACTGTACAGGACGTTCTGCACCTAAAATCTTGGCATTCAGGTGTAGGTTTTTGAGGGGCTGCGGATAACAAGAGGGGGAAAGGCATTTGCTGTGGCTGATGCTAACGCCCAGGATCCTAGCAGAGCTCCCTGGAGAGCACCGGGACAGGCTGGCACGAAGCCTCCCAGAGGGCTGCTGAGGAACCATTCCCAGTAACCGGAATGCTGGGAATTCTGAAGGCTGGAGGCCTTCCGGCTTAATGCCAAGCTTGAAGTGTGCAACATAAAGCGTGGTGAAGCACATGCCCTGGGGTCACATGCAGAAGAAAGTCATAGGAGGCGATTATCCCCGTCCTGCACCTACAAACTCAGCCAAGGAAAATGCCTGAAGAAATCTATATTTCAAAAGGAAAAAAGACACCTGCAAGCCGTTCTAGCCAGCAGGTGAAAATTGACAACCCAGCTACACAAAATAGCCAGGAATAGCACAGAGATGTGGAGGGCTTGGGGAACCATGGGCTGGTTGCTGGAAAGCCCAGGCAGCAGCTGAGGGACTTCTGCAAGCAAGGTGAGTCAACAGCTCGCCGCTTTACAATCCCAGAATCACAGAACGGTTAAGGCTGCAAGGGGCAATGCCGTGACATGAGTTGCAGAGAGAAAGGATTTACTGTAGCTGGCATTTATAGCTGAAAATAAGTTACCTCTTGCCTTTTTATGCTAAGCTATGCATACACAGCTAGCTAAGAAAACAAAAAATACCAAAATGACATGAAATATTGTGGTATTAACTTTAGGGGAAGATTAGTTGACTGAGCCTTTGCTGTTTTGTTCAGACCATGAGGGCTGAATGACGTATTAGGAAGTATTGGAAATATTTTTCTTCAAGCATGACATGTAAAGGTATGCCTGGAATGCACATCTCTGCATGTCCACAACTTTTGCATTACAAACACATTTTACCAAGCTTTGAGGCTTTCCTTAGTTTTAAAATTATTTTCTGGGTGATAATATCAAAAAATAGAGAGTTTGCATTCATTAGCATACGCAGTATAACCACGATGGTCTCTCTGAGCTGATCTGGGCTCCTGATAGCCCTCTGAGGTAAACAGGAACCTCACAAACACCAAAGTACCGAGGTGCAGAGCTTCCTAAGCCCCAGACTGAGCGACCGCTACCCCTCAAACTCAGGATCCTCCACCCAAAATTGAGCTGCAGATTGATTCGCTCCCAAACTCAGGAATATTTTGCATCCCTTGTATGCCCGCCGCCCGTCTCCGTGGCGAAAGGCAAAGCCCGGGGCCAGCCCACAAGCCGCCCGCTGCAGCTCCGTGGTCCGCGCCGACCGCGGGTATTTGGCGAGAAATGCAAACGAACGCCGAGCTCATGCCGTGTCAGCCTCTCCTGGGCCAGGGACACCTCAGGGCGTGCGGCCACCCCCCGCAGGTCCCGCCACCGAGGTCCTCTGAGCACCCGAACTCCAGCTCCCCGGGGCTGGCGGCACTGAGCCTTTGTTTATGAAGGGGATAAACACAAAGGGCAGGAGAACTGCCTGCGGTCGCACCTTTCCAAGAGGGCAGTCCCTGGCGAGGAGTGGGGAAGACATGGCCTCTCTGCTCAGAGCTAAACAGGCACCAAAATTAGGCCATCATCTGTCAGCAGATAGGGACCAAAACACAGAAGTTCAACCCAGGGACCTCAAGTTCTCCTTGCAGCACTTAATGTTTTCCCTAAATACTGTGTATACACTAAGGATTCCCTTATAATATACGGAGTCTGCTGCGGAGGACCTTGTTTATTAAAGGTTCATTAGCAGACAGGTCTTTAAAGGGAAAGAATTAGATGGGCACTCTGAATGTTTAGCTTCAAATGTTGGACCAATTTAAAATTAGAACCATCTCACAATATCTGTGATCATGAATGACATACAAAATAAAAAACAGGTATTAAATCTATGCAGCACAAATAAATGCCTTCTATCTACACCTTCTAAATGCCTTCAGGTCTTCAGCTATGTTAATTCTTCCCATCACCACAAAGGTGAAAACACAGCCAAAAATCACAGGAAAATGCACTAGCTTCCTCTGTATTAGAAGACTATGAAGCCAATCCACACATACGAAAGGATTTGAGAAAAAAAAAAAAATCTGCAGAGAAATCTATCTTGCATTTGCAAACTCCTAAAAAGCACTGCAAACAATTGAGATAAAAAATGAAACTCTTTTTTTTTTTTTTTTTTTAAAGTAAGCCATTAAAGGATTTTTAATCCTAGGCACATTCTGTTTCATTTTATTCAGAGTCTCAGCCCAGCCACAAAATTTGTGTCTGACCTTTTCCCAAAGTTCAGGGCACTTTGCATCCAAAGATTTTGGTTTGGACCCAGCTCTAATGCTGTTATTGTATGGGTCAAATATCTTACTATAATGAGAATACACAGTAAGAGAACGCTCATAGACTGGCCAGGGCTCCCTCTGCCAGTTAATGACAGAAAATGTTCACAACAGTGGCAAGAAGGACAATGCCCTGGATACCAGAACTGGGCACAAATATTACAGCACTTAGATGGCAAATTTGCAAGGTAATATCTGTACTCTAAAGCAAGTAAATTCTATAGTCTGAATGCCTATTAACTACTGTTACTGAGATATCAAAAATAACCTTCCAACTACTGTTGTATTTGTTGTGCTCCTGTTAGATGCCCAAATTCAGAAGTTTCCATTCATACACCCATACAAACAATGACATCTTCTATTCATCCGTCACCTTCTGAAAACCATGCACAATTTGAATTAAGCCACATATAAACTGTACTGTGAAGTGGAATGACAGTCAAAAGTGTAATAGGGCTATTTCCTGCCAAGATGTAAATAGGAGTAATAATTATAAACTAGGATTACTATAAAAATCGTAATGGAAATACATGAAGTAAAAACCTTTTATATTATAGTTATAATTAATATGTAGAGATTTTGCTAGGAAGATATTAAAGCACATCTAAAATGTCTTACGATGTCTCCATTCTGGCAGGAAATTGCATTCGCCGACAGGGAAACAGAGGCAAAGGTGATGAGATGATTTGGCCCAGCAGGACATTGATGGAGTTTGGGCACAAAAGAGAACTTGAGTTCTCCCCCATACGGACAGGACTAATACTTCCTTAGATAAGGCAACATAGGCAAATATGAAACATAGGCAAATGTTATAGAAATCCTATAATCCCATGATTTGGCTATGTTATAGAAACCCTAGAAACCCTATAACATAGGCAAATCATGAAACTTTCAGTTGCCTCAAATTTTACCTCATCAATGGTAAAAAAGCCCAAACCATGGTTTCTAAAGCCTAATCACTTGGCTTTTCTTCTCATTTTTATGCACTGACAGTAGCAAATTTTTCTTATCTTGCTTTATACCTAAACTGCAATAGACTGACTTTAAAGCAGGGTCTGTGCCTACACACTGACAGCGTTCAACCTAGTGAGTACAAATGAGAAAGGGCTTTATTTGCAGGAACAAGTTGTTATGGTTCATTTTAAAACCCTGAAGGAAGCACAGGATGTCTAAGAAAAACATACTGTAGAGCTGAATGAATGGGGCATCAATTTCCTTGACAGAGATGTCCTGCCTGGCTGCTTTACTCTTCTTGTGTTTTTGATACACAGTTTGGTGCCTTCATTCTGTGATAGTGGGACCTCTGCCAGGTGTTGCTACAGACATTCACAGTGAATGGCTTTAAGTGTGAAATCAACCCAGTTTTCTCCTTTTTCAGAGTAGGGAACTCTCTTTGTGATCCAAATAAACCTTGAAGAAGGCTTCAAGCCAACTCCGTCACTGTTTGTTCTTACGTAACCAGACTAGGAACACTCAGTACCCAAAACTAACAACAATCCTCCTATATACCTAAAAAACTAAAGTGCATTTATTTTGAACTTATCAGTAGCAAAAGCCTGTCATCTTTGGACATCATCCACTGGAACTGCCCAAGACAACTTATCTATTATTTTTGGGTGCCAACAACAATGGACTTAGCATTGTCCACATTTATCAGAACGGATTTGTTACTCAAGATGCAGATAATAAGAAACAATTCCATGCTTCGTGGGTCCAAATATTTTGCTGTTGAACTAAACTGACTTTTTATATTATATCCAGGCACGAAATCCCTGGCTTCAGAAAATCAAAATAATCGTTCTTTGCACTCTTCAGAGCACAGATAAGGCCTATCCACACAGGTTAGCTTCCTCCTTTCCTTGTTGTTTGTGGCCTCTGCATTGTTGGCTCTGTCACTTCTTGTTTTCATCCTGATTTTCTACCAGCCTTGAACACATCCTCAACAGCTCTGCCACCCGGCACCAAAACTGCCCTCAGTTTGCAGCAGGAGTGCCCGGAGTTTGCGAGCTCGACTACTGTGTGTATGGACGGCCTCCAGGAGGAGCCCAAGAGTGACGGATCCCGCCAGCTTCATCCCCAAAGCAGGGAGCCCGGCCACTGTCGGCCTCCCAGAGGCCCAGATCCTCTACAATAGTAAATGCAGTCACCCTGGCCACTGAAGGCCTAGCCAAAGTCCTGGCTGCCATCCGCTGCTGGAAACAAAAAGATTAAAAAAAAAAAAAAAAAAAAAGAAAAGAAAAAAAGCACTTTTATTTTGGCTGGGTTACACAGATTCATTAGACACCCTTTCCAGAGACAGGAGGGAGAGAAGGCAGAAAACCCTGGTCGGAAGGAAGAGCTCTGCCACCCGCAGCCAGAGACGGGCAGCAAGGGGCTCGGGGAGATGGCACAGCAGCTGTGGAGGTGTCTGCTCTTCATGTCCCCGCAGCCACGCCGCGCTGAGCGCGCCGGCTCTACTCCCAAGGGGAGTTCCCAGTGCAGGAATCCCCGGGGAGGTGGCTGCATCCCAGCGGCAGCATCCAGGACCTCACTGGATGCCCGGCAGAGCCTAAAGCAGGCTGGGAATACCCTCCAGAAAAGCAGCCCCCATTTCAGACAGCAGCGGTCTGCCAGGTATGGCAATTGCTCTCAAACTGCTGGTGTGCTTTTTCCTTGGTGCCTTACTTAAAACCTGACTAGCATCTGCAAGCAGCTGCCGTCCCGAGCCAACAACGGCCCCGAAGGGCGACCCTCAGCAAAAGCAGCACCGGCTGCTTTGGGGCCGGCGAGGAAGCCAGAATCTCCTCCTGAAGCTGTTAGCAAATTTATAACCACTCCAGAGCAGGCACAGAGGGAGAACTGTAGCGCGTACCCACGGGCGGGTTACACACACGCAGCTCAAACTGCTGGGTGATAGTCAAGCACAAGTGCCAAATGTTTAACCTACATAAAGGGCTTTAAGTTTAAAATGAAATGAAATAAAAACAGCATTTAACTGCACATACAGCTTGCTACCACCTCTGGTGGCCAAGCCAAAAGTATTAGGTAGAGTTAACTTTGGCTGACACCAGAGCATTTACTGTTTAATTTCCTGATACTTAAAAAATAATTTTTTAAAAATATCTGTATCTTGAATATATCTGTGTTACTGGGATCTGCTCCTTATTCCTTTAATAACAGCTCTGCTTTTGAATTCGCATTTCACAGATTTTTCTCCTTCTAAACTCCCTGCCATAGAGCAGCACCCGCAGCATCTTGGCATAAACGTCCCTCCCTTGGACAAACATGTCACCAGACGTTTCTGGCAGGCTGTCCTCTCCGAGATAACTAGCGTGCCAAGCTAAGAATAGGATTAGTTGCCTCCTTAGCTACTTGGTCCAGGTGCTTGCCGAAGGTCATTTGGTGTGGTAGTTCAGCTTCTCAGAGAGGGAAAGAAGACAGATCCAGGCTATATCTCTAGCAAATTATTAGGAAGGATGTAGAAACATGTGTGGGTGTTTGGGTCAAATACATCAAAAATCAGGGCCAAGCGTCAAGCTTCAGCTGTTTGGCAATCTCTAGCTAGCATAAGGCACAAACCTCCCAAAATAATTTTAGTATGGGACAATCAAAGCATTACATCTTTGTCTGAATCATCTGGTTCGAGTTATCGTCAAAGGAAAATACCTGGATTACGGAATTCATTGGTATGGTCCAGGGCGCAACTCCTTTTGAGGCACATATGCCTGCAGTTATTATGTGCCTAACAGAACACACGAACGGTACAAATTATACATATAATTAAAAGGTAAAACACTCGAAGGAAACAAGTTAAGCCTTCACTGGAGAGCCAGATGCAGTCCAGGTGTGCTTCATCATTAAACATTTATAAGAGGTCCTAAAGCTTCAAGGTCTTTTGTGGCTTTCTGCAAAACAATTTTTTTGATAGAGAATACTTCCAGTGGCATAAGATAAAATTCATATTCCCTGAAGAGAGGCCTGTAAGGAAATAAGGAGAGAGATTTTTTTGCAAAGGTATCAAGCATTTCCAAAGGTGCAAAGCAGAGACGAAGGTTACATGCATGTCAGTCTGTACCGCGAAGCAAAGGAGAGAGCAGATGTCAGAGGGAGAAGAGCTGGTGGGCCTTGAGATTTGCTCGAGTTTACTGCAGTAAAAAGGCCATATGAGAACCCTAAAAAAGAGCTACAGGAGCAAAGGAGGAGGAATCACAGCTGGGAAGCTGTTGAGTTGGGATCGTTGGCTCTTTCGGAAATTTCAAGTGGTTTCAGCCATTAAGGCAAATGAACAAATACTGTGCAACAATCTATTAAGGAGGTGACTGCATATTTCTGTGCATGAGCGCATACAAGGCCTATGTGTTAAAGAGTATGTAAGTGAACTTATTCTGTGATTAGGCATTTTGATTATTACCTTCTCCATAATTTCACTCCTTGTGACTACTTTTAAAGAGAGCTGGCGCCTCTGCCAATATGTAGTGGCAAAACTGGAAGAGAACAACATGCAAGATTATCCGCTCTGCCAAGGGGAGGCTTCCTCCCTGTGCGGGGACAACTGCCCCCCTCTCACTGCGTCCCCGGGGCGCCGCGCGGCCCCGGCCCAGCGCCTGCCCGGGCCGCCGCTCCCGACGCGCTGCCAGCGGGCGACGGCGCTGCCGAGCAGCACAGCCGAGGTCTCCGAGCCGGCCGGCGGCCCCGGCTCGTCCCCGCTCCAACAGTTCCCCGACGTCCCTGACGTCCGTGGCTGCGCGCTGCGCTTCAGCTCCCAAGTTCTGCTGGAGGAACAAGCCCCGGGAAGAGGGAAAACGAAGGCAGCGCCCGCGGCGGCCTGGGCAGCTCCTGGCACGACGGGGCTCCGGGTCGGGGGCGCCCCGGCCGCGGGCGCTGCAGCTGTGGCCACCGAGAACTTCCCTCTCGCTACGGGCCCCACGGCACGGCTACGCAGGGCTCACGACAAACGTGTGGCAACAGCTGGTCCCACGGACGCCAGGGAACCGCACGCGGGCACTCGGAGGAGGGACTGAAAATCTCAAAGCGGGAAACGCGGCGGGACGTGGGGAGGGAAACGCTCGCGGGGCACCACGGCGTGGCCCAGCGCGTGCTTAGCACAGAGCTACGGCAATGTGTTCCCAGACGGTACCAGGAAGGGACAGAAAAGTGACCTTTCCTATTAAGAATTACATATTTGTTTTGTTTCCCTACAAGTTATTTTTTCTGGCGTAGTGACATGTAAAACATGCTGAACTTTCTAAGGAAATTGTTATTAAAGCACCGAACATTACTGTGAGGGCGCGTTTGGAAAACAGAACAATTAGGCATTTCAAAGTTTATCTAACTTAGTCACTCCAACACTTCAGACTTGTCCCAGCTAAATGCAACAAGTTTCAGGGCCAGTTTGGTGATTCATGTACACGATTACCTCGGACACGGGAGGAAGAGACCCCTCAAAAATCTATCGTTGTCCACACACTGCCCTCCAGCTCCCTGCTACAGACCACCCTGGGGAAGAAGGGCTTTCCAAGGCGGAACCCAAGGCTAACGGGGAATGATGGGATGTTAGGTGCTTTACTTGCATTATAATTCACCACTTCAACTCAACTTCTACCAAGACCTGCATAAAAATTCCTCTGAGCCATTACCAGGTTTTTAGACTTTCCAGAAATTCAGCCAGACAGAAGAGGAAATTCCATGCAGCAGAGAGAAAGTGTGAAGAAGGGGTTTCTGCCAGATAATGGGGAAGTTATAGTTAAAATAACTATAATATATATAACTATACTAAAGCAATATTTAAAAATGCACACAAGAATTATAAAGAAAGCATGCTTCTATTTTCCTCTAAGTTGCTCTGCAAAATCCAGCATGGGCAACTCATTTGGGTTTTCCTACAGTGGTGGGATTGAATGGTAGGACTCTGCTACATTTCAAGCAGTTTATGTAAGCCAACCCATTCCTTGTTATCTGAAGCCAAATCTCTTTCCTTCCTTGAAAATAAAATGCAAAAATCTATTTGAGCGTTATTCAAGGTCTTTAAAAGGACAGAACACCGCAGAGAAGATGTTATCCCTGGATGCTATGCCTGGAACGTGAGGCATCTTTGAGTAGAAACCCTTATGGAGAGGGTAATAATTTGTAGAGATAAATGCCGCAGTGCAATTGCATTATTTATAGTAACACAAAACAATAAACTTGAGCGTGCCGGTAGGTGAAGAAAAGATGCAAAACGTGATGGGGTTTTTCACAGAAATTCAGGAGTTTTTCATAGGGAAGCGTGAGCGGATGGAGTAGATGTAACTGCAGATGACGTGCACAGCCAAGTGCACACTGCACACACACTGCACACACACACACTGCAGATTGGTGCACAGCCAAGTCCCTAAGTGGAGAGTTATTTTAATCCGAGAAAGAGAGAGGTGCATTTGCTGCGAAGGAAGGTACGTGAGATAGCACGGTGCCGAAGGGCGCGCGCTGCGCCTGCCCAGCCGCTCCCGTGCAACGCCGCCCTCCACGCGCCGGGGCACGGAGCTCAAGTGGTGCGGGAATAACCAGACAACAAGCTGGCACATCACTCTTAGTCTACGGACAGAAAGTCAGGATGCATGGAAGGAGGCTCCAAAGGCTTCTGCAAGAAAGAGGAGCTTTGCTTCCCAGGTAGCGGCTCGCATCTGGAAGCGAAGCACCCCCTGAAGCAAACTAGATGCGATGGATTGAACCCGGAAAACTGGCTTCAGGATTTCCATAGCATCAGGCAAATGCTGATCAGCGTGAACCTAAATCAGGTGCCTCTGATTTAGGTTTGAAAAGGCTTGGGTTAGGGTTTTACAACTTTATCTGTCTAGAAATAGTAATTTTAACAGAGCTTTAGATTTTGCAGCAAAGAGAACATATACAAAATTCCAGAAACATGGGATACCATCTCCTGAATGGCTTGAACAAACATGCAAAACAAAAAAACAAGAAAACCCGTGGAGACATTGCACGTCCTACCGAACTTCAAGGGGCTTCAGAACCTAAAATCCAAATTCAGCACACAAATCATTAGGATTCCCAGAGAATCCTATTGCCATTCAATGCTAAAAGTCTTTTCCACACAGGAGAAGAATCTATTTATGTTTCACTAGTGTGAAACATTTTTGTATATACCACTAGGCCGTGTGTATAGAGGAGAGGAGGGAGTATGCTACGCAGCTGGGAGCTTTCTTGGCTAATTACTTGTTTTCTCTGTGTGAGCAAAATAAATACTACAACAAAATTCAGCAGGGCATAACAGCACATCTGTTAAGGCTGCACATTTTCCATCAGACTCCAATGGTATTTGTCTTAGCCAAGGTTAGGCTAAGACACCTATCTATGGTATCGTTCATAAGTAGGACCTATAATAACCTACATACATTAAAACAAATAAAATAATACCCTGACTTGCAGCAAGATAAGGTAGTGATGCCAGAACGATAGTTAATCCGATGTTACGTTATTCAAGAAATAATTTTCTCTTCAGCATCAGCAGCATTGAATCATTTTGTCCTAAATAAAGACGTCTGTTACATGTGCTTAACTTGAAAGATTTTATAGAAAACCATAGCCTAAGAAGTGCTACCTACATTAAAAGAAAAAAAAAAAAATATTTGAGCATCTGTTTTGGTAGATCAGGAATGTTCCATGTTCTGAGAATGACTTTGGAGTGGAGAACACTGAAAATGCATCAAAACCGAGATTAAAAAAAAAAAAAGCACTTAATACCATCAAGCTTAACAGCATTCTGGGCAGCAGCTGAATTATGAACAGCTTAGAAGATGAAATAAAAGAAAGTTTTCATAAGTGATTTGCCTGCACTAACCTTCTAAATCACGGATTGTCGCACGCTATCCTTTCACTAAAAAGTAACAGATATTTCATATCCCAAGCTGCCAACTGGCAAAAACTAGTGGTGTTCATATATTTTGGAAACAGGTCTCGGTCTGGTCCTTGAACCAGACTGATTTCTGGACGATCACCTCATGGAACTATGATTTAATACGCATTCTTGAAACTCTTACAGCCTTTACTTACAAGCCACCTTTCAGAGGTTGACTCTGAAGTCACATATGTTTTGTTTTGAAGTTGGATTAAGTATTCTTATGTATAAGTATTCTTATGTATAAGTTTTCCCATGCATAAGTATTTGGGGAACAAATTCATATTCATAGATGAAAATCAAATGTCTTTTATTACCTGTCCATACACAAGCTTTTCAGTAAAGAACACTGTCCCCAGATGTTTAAATTAAATTATAAATCAGAAAGCAGAAAAGGAAATATTTTTTCCATATTTTTAATTTTACACTTCAATTATTTATTAATAACTCCGCAGATGTGTCCTGTTATGGGAGTTCAAACAATATTCTTACTATTTAAAATATGTTCTTCTATTTGCTGCTAACTAGAGACATTTATTAGTTCTATATTTTACTAAGCAGTAATTGCTGCTGGGAGCCATACATTCCTATCTGTACAAATTACAGAGACACCTGTGTGGATTTAAAGCTTAGTTACCCCTGACATTACTATAGTCTGCCTGAAAATCTTGAATCCATTTAGAAGAGTAGGTTGTGAATAAAACCTACTATAAACAGGTTTTTTTAAGTAAATGCTAGTATTTGATATAGCTTCATAGAAGCTAATGCAAGCTAAAGTAACAAACTTTAAAAAGAAGAAAAGCCTGCACAGATCTTTCTGAGCACTTGAATAATCTACCAAATTCTGCGATACTGTTAAACCCTCCAACAAGTCGAGTTTGAGATTGCTTAAATAATGCTTAAATAATACCATAATCTCTGACGAATATGAGCAACTGATTATAAGGGCTTGACCCAGCTATGGCTGAGGAGATGCTGTTTGCCCCAGACCTTTCCATCATGACTCGCTGAGTCCAGGCTTTCCCTCTTGTGGGGAAAAAAGGCAGCTGGTGAAGCCAACCTGTTCGCTTCTGCCTGTGTCCAACAGTGGGGGGTCACCGCTGAATCCAGGAGCATTTCAAGAGTTTGGTCACATGCTGTGACAGGCAGAAATATCAGTCGGAGTGAAAAATCACATGAATGTGACTCACTCCTGCTTTATTAAACTTGAGGTTATTGATCCCATCATAAAGTATTTTGATTGCAATTTGAAAGGTCAATTTATGTAGTATGAGTCCAATATGTATACATCTGTATATGTCTTAGAACAGCTGAGAGTGAAAGTCTAAATGTCTATTTTAGCATGTAGCTCCTGTGTTGCTGGAATTTGTGCACACTTCAAATTAAATTTAGCTTTGAGATCATTAATTTTAAACGATATATGCTTTTTTTTTTCTTGTTGAAAAGTGGTAATATTTCATCCAGCCAGCCCACTTGAAGCAACAGTGTCTCAATAGAGCACTCACTTCTGCTACTCATTATCAAAATGTGAGATAACATTTTGCCTGTACGTGTTCTCACACAGCTGAAATATTTAATCTCATTTTGACCGGAGGAAGGAGTTTTACTGTTCAAAGTATAATAATGCTGATAAGCTATTTACTTTGGTTAAGTTTTTAGATAAGATAAAAGCAGGGTTCTGAGGAGCCTTGGGTACCTGAACAACATAGTTCTTTCTTCAGTTCTTTCAAGAAAAATTCTTTCATTCTTCACACAATTAATTTCTTCTTTCACTGACAAGCACTGTGAATCACATTACTTTCATGTGGCACAGACATTGTGTTCCACCTGGATTTGATTTTAGGTTCAAGAGACCCACCATTTTACCATATTTGTATTTTTTGAAGATCATCGGAGCAATGATGACTGGTAAATTGTCTGTGGGAAACAAACAGTTCTGCCCAGCCAACATACCTGCTTTTCCACAGCACCACGCCATGGAAACGATGGCAAAAGTCTTTTACAGTCACAGTATTTGCAGAAATTCTAACAAGCAGAAATCCTCCCTGTGAGAGGACAAGTTTCTCTGAGGGTGCCAGTCAAGAGGCAACATGAAATAACAACCTGGGCTCCTGGGTTTCATGTGCCTGCTAGAGCAGGGGGCTCAGGTCACCCTCACCAAGGGCTCGAGGGACCTGTTCTGCATCTTAGCTCAAAAATATTGAAACCATGAGCTGGCTATAAGGTCATAAGCTTTGCATGAGGATACTATCAACTCTCAGGCTTGCAGACATTCCCCCTCACGCGTGAGTGCAAAGCAGATCAAAACTCCAAAGGCAAAACAGGAGTCTCAAAATCTTCCAGAAACTTTTCAGGAATTTAATTAAGCCATTCCAAAAAAAAAAAAAAAGTACTGATATAGGCTAACAAATAAAGATATTTACAGGATTTTAAGGATATTTAAGGATATTGCTTTTCCATATCTTAGAAAGAACAAGTAAGTAACCAGTCATGTCAAAAAGCACCCTGCATGTGCAGGGCAGTTGGACTAGATGATCTCTAAAGGTCCCTTCCAACCTCAACCATTCTGGGATTCCATGACAAAACAGAAAGCATTCACCTATATTAGCGACACAACCTAATTTTGGGAGAGAAGAAAGATATGGACTTAGTTTTGAAGTCCTCACCTAGCCAAAGTTCCCAGTGGCTTTAACGGAAAGTTCGTCTGTGTATCAGCCACAGGAACGCCCCTTGCTTGGAATTTTGGTATGACATTAATTGTGATTGCTTCATAAGATATTTAGCAATTATATATATATATATTTTTTTTTCTTATATGGTGCAGCTAATAGGAGAACCAGGCTGAAAAAAATCTTGACAACTGCAGGCCCTGGTACTTCTGCGAGCCCTGGAAGGTTCCCCTCCTCCAGGAGCCCTGCTGAGCCCCTCTCTGGGGGTGCAGAGACTTCACCAGAGAGGTACCCGGTGCTGCAGGAAAACAGGGATAGGACAGAGGGAAAGCAGGTTCCAGCATGCACCGTGCCCAAAGCCAGCTACAGGATCCTCTGGAAGAGCTTCACTTGAAGAGGACTACAGCGTGCCGCAAACCTCCAAACAGTGACAGAATCCCAGGACGGTTGAGGTTGGAAGGGCCCTCTAGAGATCACCCAGTCCAACCCCCCTGCTCCAGCAGGGACACCCAGAGCACAGGGCACAGGGCGACAGCCAGGTGGATCTCCAGAGAAGATCTCCAGAGGAGACCCCACAACCTCTGCCCAAGTCTCTCTGCACCCACTGCCCGAGCTCTCTGGGCAGGCTGTTCCAGCACTGCCGGTGCTGCCAGTGCTGCTTCCAGTCCGGTCAAGGTGCTGGACAATTCCCACGCAGCACTGTCTGTCCTGCAAGCAAAGCCAGTACTGGGAAACGGGGTATGGATCCACCAAGGACTGAATTACAACTGTAATATCCAGCTGCAGGAAGGGGCAGCACGTTGTACAGCTGCTGCGGAGGAGCACGGAGCCCTGAGTCACACTCTAATCTGTGCTAACCCTTATAACAGCTAGAGGGACTCACTTAAAATTACATTTTCTCTGTTTATCCCTGCGGGGGGATAGTAAGTTTATCCTTTCTCAGTCTGCTTCTCTGCAATGGAGTGTAGAGAGGATCTTTCCCGAGTGCTCAGGAAGACCTTATAGCTCTTATATGGCTGCAGAGCAATAGGATTAATGTTTTAGTTCTGGATTACCTGGAAAATGGCGATTTCCCCCAAAAATCTAAACAAAGCATAGTTATGCAGAGGAATAAGTCTAAGTAACATTAGAAGATATCCAATAATGCCCTCACTAAACGCACACAGGATAACACTGAAAGCAGACAGACAGACAGCTACCGACAGGGATCTCCGTAAGTGAGGGCACGTTCACAGGTGCAGTTGTGTTCTGATGGGAATCACAGTCACATCTCACTACATTGTTACAGTTATTCTTAAAAAAAAAAAAAAAAAAAAAAAAAAAAAAAAACAGTAAAAAAGGGAGCTAGCTTGGCAAATAACACTGTTTCATTTTAAAAAACAAGAGAGAAGAGTAGGGGGGCAAATTACCATCAGGTCTATGCCTGTTGTTACAGAATTTGTCACAGGAATCTAGGGATTTGATTAGGTAGCTTAAATACTCACATACTTGTTAGGTCAACTAAACTGATTTGGTTGATAGGTGTGTTATTGTACCAAGATGAATTACTGCTGTCCTGTTTCAATGTATAAATAGCGATTCTGAATCTTGGAAAAGCTGCAACAACAATAAACAGAATCATTGAGGAGAGAATTCAGAAAAAAAAGCCACTATGGATTTTATGTCAATTCTATGGCTCCAGATACATCTGTCTAAACAAAAAAGAATGAAAAGGGATATTTACTATTTTATGGAATATCAGGACTCAGGCTAAATAATTCCTGAAAGCCAAGGGTAAGGCCTGCTCTCCTGCTTGCCAGACAGGCATTCTGGCTACCAAATACCAGTGTCTCCTATTTGCTCCTAGAAGGAAATATGTCGCAGCGGTGGGGAATAACAAAGGCTCATATTCTTTCATCATCGGATGCAGCCAAGAATGGAAAATTTGTAATGCTTTTCATGTTCTTTAAGATATTTAGCTCTCTATGAACTTCATTAAGACAAATCTCTGTATCCTGTCTGCCATACCTCTTTTTTTTTCATATTATAACAAACTGTATTTGTCATTTTTGCGCTCGCTTCATTAATACAATACATTAATACAATACTAACGTTCTTGTATAAGTAATAAGCTGGGCCTTTAGTTTATCTGACAAAAGTGAAAGGACCTGGCACTCAAATATATTTTCTTGTGCTTTCATCTTTAGAAGACATACCAAGGAACAGTGGTAGAGCAGAAAACAACAGTGATTTCATTGAGTTCCATTAAATAAAATTTAATACTATTCAGCTTGAATTGAGCCTTTGTCTCCTTATCAAATTTTGCAACTTCCTTCTTCACCATATTAGAATAAGACAAGAGCTGGTGGAAAGATCACTGCAATGCCCTGTGGAACCAAAGAAAGCTTCTCTCTGACACTGAAGAGAATGATTAAAAATTATAAGACCTGAGGATATGAGAGAGAAAATTCATTCCCTTTCCTCCAAATGAAGAGTGAAGTTCATCATCAGACTAAGCCTCAAGCACAAACAACACTGGAAAAAAAAAGAACTTTTTAGCAACTCACTCCAAGGAGCACTTTTGAGACTGCAAAACCCTGAGGTATGTAGGTAGAAAATAAGAGGCACGTTAACTGTGCCTCCTTTGTAATTGTTATACTAACTGACTGCAATAAATATATTAAGCAGGGTTTGTGGTAAAGAGGATGGCTTAATATGGAAAAGGTGAATGTTTAATACAGTAAAATTAGCATAGGGAGATTTGAAAAGAGGGCCAAAATATGCAGACAAAATACAACTATGGTCACGCTTAAAATCTATTTAATTGCAGAATTTGCACCCACTGAATAGTGACACAAGAGTTCAGTGGCATTATTCTCAGACTAAGATGGACAAAGAGTGTAAGATTCTAGTCCTAAAATTAATAGCTGTGTTTACAGGGCCTTTAGGATGTTGCCTATTTTTATTCAGTGAATCATTGCCCTCCTTTATAAAGTGTATTTCATTAATCTTAGCAATGCACACAAATCTCAGCGGAGTTGCTCTGCTTACATACCAAATATGAAGTTCTCAGTCCAAACTGTTTGTCAAGCTACATGACTTTAATAAAATATACATTTATTGGAAGATGCCATTTTCTGTTAAAAATGGCATTCTGTTAAACCAAAACTACTGATTTTTATCAAACTGCTCCTCAGCCACTCCAATACTCCCCCACCCCAGAAAAAAAGCAGTAATGACTTTCAAAGTGCAAATTTCAGTCCTGACCAGAATTATGCAATTCTGAAAACTGGCTCCTTCCTCCAGCTGAACTTCATCTATTAAGATCAAATAAAACTTCAACCACAAAGAGATATTAGAGGATATCCGTCGTCGTGGGTTTTTTTAAAAAAACACATTCATCCTAGATTTGTAATCAGCCCAGATTAAAAGCTCCAAAGCTAATGGAGTGCAGACCTGCGGTAGTGAGGAGAACAAGTATCTGCAAATCACATCTTGTGTTTAATGAAATAAGCAAAGCCTTTGTAAAAAATGGTCTCCCCACTATCATTTGCCAGAATTAGGTGCCAGGCCCTTCAAGTACTGATACAAAACATGGCTTTCTTTACACAAGCAGAAAAAACGGCTGGGATAGGAACCATTTATTTTCATTGATGAGCAATTGCTCAAATTTCCTCTGCCAAGGAATTGCTCTGCAAAGGCCTTATGGGGCTATTCACACCTGATGTTTCTTTATTTGCTTTAGAGTTTACACGTCAGCATCTTCAGCTTGAACCTGCACTAAAACAGAGTCATACAGGCAGTGTCCACAGTCTCTTATGTCAAAATCAAATAGGTTTTGACACATGATATCTTTTGATATGTAATGACTTATCCTAACATCTAACATGATAACGTTATGCATTGAGATTAACAAAATGCAGCGATCAAAGCTCTACTGCCCTCCTCACTACCTGGCCCTAGAAACCTTCCAGATCTCACACAGGAGGTGATCTGGATCCTCCCTGGATTGAATATATGTTGTAACAAAGAGTTTAATAATTTTTGAAAATTTAGGGCAGAGCCTCAAGACAAAACCATGCTCTGTCCTCTCCTTGTAAAATGTTTCTGGGCTTCTAAACAACCTTTGTGCCCTCATACAACTGGCAAATGTTTGTTTAAAAATATATTCAAACAATCCCCTTGGAAAGGATTTGTAACATATAGACTTGAGCTTCATTTTGGAAGGTTCATTTACATAGCACATACATAGGTTTTAAAAAGCAGCCTTTTATTTATTCTAAACTTTCCAATTACCAGTTTGTTTATACCAACCGCCACAAGGAGGTCTTGGAGAGGTCACTCGAGGAAATAATACATTTCTCTATCTGCTTTCCCAAGTATGTTCATGGAGCCAGAGTTTACTTCCTTCGCTTAACTTTGTGAAAAAAAAAAAAAAAAAAAAAAAAAAAGTGTCATGCATTACTCGATCTACAAGCTGCCTATGAGGAAAAATAAAATATCAGAAAATATAAATTATTGCAAGATTAAATATTAAAGTGTTGTGCAGTCATGTTATGGCATTATTTTTAGGCAATCTGTTTGCAGTGGAGATTGTCACAAAAGCCCTGTGAGCAGAACGTGGCTCTTATACCTGCGCTACACACATTGGCAGTCATTCTAGGTCTCTGTTATTTATGATACACAAAATGAGAGATGTGTTCCCCCAAAAGCTGGAGGCAAACACAGCATCCCAAAAAAGGAAGAGAAAACAATACGCCGAATCCATCAAAGTTTGTTACTTCATCGTCTTTTCACAGCCAAATAAACATTTTACAGCTGGAGGTCTGCATTAGCCAAAATAACAAATGTCTTGGAACCTGCTAGAGTAACGCTGAAGTTTGATCCTATTCTTTATTCATCTGACATATTCACAAGTTCTGAAGAATATTTACCTGAAAACATCACTTTTTTATAGAATTGGCAGAGGTTGGGGATAGGGCAGTCGATCGATCTATCGATCTATCGATCTATCTATCTATCTATCTATCTATCTATCTATCTATCTATCTATCTTTTAATTTAGATGTGCCCAGGTCTACTAGAATGCATCACAATCCCCCTGGCATTAGTAGTGACCACTGACCCTACAAATAGTTCAGTTTTCATTTGACTGGTAAATCCGAACAACATCAGTTTTAATAGCGCTGGGGACCACCTGGGACCTTCTGTTTAAGTCCTTCTTGCAACTGTGACTCTTTGGCCAATTGTCAGATGTCATGGGGATGGTGCCTTGAATACTGCCATCAGCTGGCAAAATCTAACATTTTTGTTCATGAATTTTGGCTTTTCTTCTCCCTCTCAGGAGCACATTAATTGTGGTCAGTGCTATCGGGGAGTTGGGTCTGGCTTCGAGCTAAACATCTTGGCAATTGTACAAGATGGTATCTAATCACATTACCGCTAGAAAGAGCTTCTTTTTGAGATGAATTTGCAAGCCAAATGTCTGATGTAGTTCCAAAAGAGCAGGAGAAAAAAAAAAAAAAAAAAGGGAATTCTGCCACTGATTAGAATGGAAATCCTGGATGTATATCCAGATCAGAAACTGATGCTCAAGGCTTAAAATGTTCCTATCTGGTCACTAGAGAGGCCAGAATCTGCGGTGTCTTCAATGACTGAATGTTTGCAGCAGCTCAGAGTCCCTCCAACCTTTGCCCAGTTATGTATGAGACTACAAAGTTACTGAACAGTGACAACACTTTGCACTCCACAGCTTCCAATGCCAGTGCCTCTTGCTCTTCATCGAAGCTGAAGTCATGGCAGCTGCAACAGACTGCTGTGCAGAAGGACTCAGTGCCATGTTCACCTGTCTTCACTGACAGGGCTTCCCGGGTCTCTCTGCTTAGGGGCAGAGTTCAAGGATGAAATGATCTACGACGGCTGGAGCGAATTTACCCGCAAGGGCCCGCAGGAACAGAAGGTCTGCACTGAGAGAATGGAGAGTTGGCCTCTAATATTGCAAGGCTGCTGTGTGAGCTTTGGAAAGTTGTGAAGACACAGGGAAGCCCCCCAAGATTGCAGAAAGTCAAAAGGACAACCCAGCAAATGACAGGCCAGTCAGTCTCACTTTGGTCATGTATCACATCATCTCAGGGCAAGTTTCTGGGCCCACAAAGGAGAGGACTGTGAACCAAGGGTAAATCATGCCTGATCAACCCAGCTGCTTTCTAGGGCAGAATAACTGGTTTTGTGGACAAGAGCAGAGTATTCAGCACTGACTGGATGACACCCAGACACTGTGCCCAGTTCTGGGCCCCTTCGTGACAGAAGGGACGTTGATGCAGTGGGGTGAGGGCAGCAGAGAGGCCCCCAGTGGGCAGGTGCTGCAGTCCTTGCCCTGTGAGGGCAGGCTGGGGGACAGGGGGCTCGTTCAGCCTGGAGCAGGGGAGGCTCTGGAGGCAGAGCTGAGGGCGACCTCCGGGTCCCTCTTGGCAGCAGTGGGAGGATGAACGACAACGGCGTTCAGCGAGAGAGAGGGTCAAACAGATATGAACTTTTTCCCCACAGGGCCAGTGAAGGTCAGTGAAGAACGTTGCCCAGAGCGCTTGTGCAGTCTCCATTCTTGGAGGTTTTCAAGATCTGACTGGCTGAAGCTTTGAGCAATCTGGCCTGACCCCAGAGCTGACGCTGCTTTGAGCGGAGGTTGGACTAAAGGTCTCCTGAGGTTCCTTCCAAATGTTTTTCTTCTGTGATTCTAAGAAAGTCATGTTTGCACATCTGATGGACTTTTTCTGAGGAATTAGCAAACATGTAGAAGGGTGAATGGACAATACAATACACTTGAACTTTGAAACAGCCTTTGAAAGTGGCTCTCACAACGATTCTTACAAAATTAAACTGGCTTGGGGGATTCACTCCTGTGACTCAGTAGTGGCTGACAAGATAAGCAAGGCTTTTAGCAGAGTGTGAGAGACTTACAACAGGAGCTGGAATATTCAGAGTATTCATAACTGGTCTGGAAAGGAGTTAAATAGAAAGATGACAACATTTGCTGCCAACAGGTTTCTTCAGGACCATTTTAACAAACACAGCCCGCAAACAGTAGCAAAAGGAGGTTGCAGTATTGAACCACTTGGAGATAAAATACCTGATGAAATTGTGTGTCAGACAGCACAGTACTGCAAGCAAGGGAAAACAAATCTTAGATACACACCAAACAACAGACTCTAAATTAAACACCGCCACTCAGGAGACAGTTCTGATATCACTGTCAGCAGTCCCAGCAGTGAACATTAAATGATAGTGGAAAAAGAGAAAAAGCAAGCAGCAAGTTAGGAGCAACTGTGAACGCCACTAAGTACAAAGCGGTCGGTGTCTCTGTGCCACTGTCCCCTGGGTGCACCCATTCTGTGCGCTTTTGGTCATCCATTTCAAAATGATACAGAGCTAGAAGATGCAAAGGGACAGTGACTTGGGTTTTCAGCCCAAGGAAAAACTGCTAAGGCATAAACAGATGGTTGTAATGATATAAAGTTACAAAATCATGAATGCCCTGACAGAAGTAAGAGAAGAACCAAAGAAATGACATGTCTAAACCCAAGTATGAGACTGCTCTGTGGATAATTCCCTTTCTTTCTCCCCGATGGCATTTCCACATCTTCATTGTGTTTGCTTTTCAGGTTTCCAAGACACAAGTCACACTTTGACTGAGATCCCCTTAAGAAACACACACGTGGGAAAGCTCGCATGCTTTTGTTACGTTGTGGAACTGGCTGCCCCAGGGATGTGCAGAGGCCAAAATTACAAATGTGGTCAAAAAAGAGACTGGGCAAATTCACGAAGGAGAGATCCCTTTATTAAATACAATGGTGCAGAGCCACCTTCTGCTCAGGACGTCTCTAGAGGAGAAGGCTGAGAAGAGGGTCAGGGAAGGAAGGTTCTATCCATGGCTTTCCTCAGACAGCTGCTGCTATTCAGGATCAGGTAATGACACATGGTAAAAAAGGAACTCTAATCTGAACACTTTTCTACTCTTGCATTCCCAGCTCTCTGAATGAGAGAGCTAAAGTTTGTTTTTTGTAATTCCTGAACTAATTCTCCCTTGATATTAAAGGCATAAAGCTTCCAAAAAAAAAAAAAAAAGAGGTGTACTCTAACCTTGGGAGAAGCTTACATCATACACAAGTCATCTGGATAATTCTTCTTAAAATTCATCTGCTGGTGAAACAAACAAAGCACACAAACTTTCCCAGATGTGTACTTCATGAGGAATTCTCAGTCAATGCTTGATTTATAACTTGGCACCCTCAGAAAATACAGAATCATGATTCAGAGATGAAATGTAGATGTGGAGCTTCGGCATTTGCAAGCTTTTTCACTGCTTCCAAATGTTGCATTGGGCAATTATTCTTCCTTTAATAGTAAAAAGATTAAGCTTCAGAGTGAGTCTCTTAATTTTCCGTAACGGTTAACCAAGTAAAATTTCCTCTGCAAAACTTGCAGGATTCTGGTACATACTTTTCAACATAAAAAAAGAAAAAAAGAGAGAGAAGAGAGAGACAAGCTGTCCCACTGTGGGAGAGGAGTTCACCACGCCAAGTAGAAAGACTGTCCCCTACAGAAAGCATCTCTACTGATTTCTAGTGTGATTATTCCAAGAATCTCTCCTTGGCCAAAATCAACAAACCTCATGAAAACTCAGAACAACATTTTTTTTCTTTTTCCTGTAACAGCCCACACTAAAGAAGGTAGAAGACGGTTCACTATGAATTTGGTTCAGTTTTCAGTTAATCAAGCTTTCATCCCCAGTAAGTCGCAAAACAAAACCTATGAGGGAGTGGGAAGGAAAGCAATGCACAGAGTACATCAGTAGAAAGCCATGACAAATAGAATGACAAACAATGAACAGCACATCCAAATTTATTCACTGGGAGGATGGTTCTAGGAAAAAGGGGGTGGTGCTGGAGCACTGGGAGCCCGTGAGCAGCATCCCGGCCGTCACTGTGCTGGTGCCCACCAAAGGAAGGGGTTGGCCCTTCCAGCTGTTAAGGAGAAGAGACACTGCACTCAAAATAAGGCAACACATAGTGTAACATAACCCCAGAATACCAGGAAAAGCCAGACTCCTAATGAAATGGTTTATCCAACAGGCCCCAAGAAAATATGCAATCAATATTAAAGTAGCTGCCACTGCTCTGTTTATCCTCAGGGCAACGGAGAACTCCATCAACAAACTACCTCACTGCTGGAAACTGCTCAGAAATATCCAGATGTAGCCCCTCTTTGGTGCTATCTCTTCCCCTGCATCTCACCCCGTTTGACCTGCTACTTCCTCTGAGTTTGGTGCGGGTCACGAAGAAAATCAGATTCAGGTTGTCTGCACAAGCAACTCCATCCTTCAGAACATCTCCTAGGGAGCCAGTCTGGAATAACTTGGCCTGAAGACTGACTGCATGAAATCTGAGGAGGCCCATCCATGCTGAGCGGAAAGGACAGCTTGGAAGCAGGGAAGGACAAAAGCTGTTAAACTTGGCTAAGATGTTAATTGATTAGGAACGGCAAGTAGCGAATAAAAACTCTAGGGAGCTCGTAGATGGGAGCAAATGGGTAAGGAGAGGAGAAAGAAAATTTAGCCAGAATAATCACAGAGAATTCTTGGACTGGAGAAACAAATTCCCTTTAGAGGAAAGCCCAATATTGGAGCAATTTTAATATCAAAACTGTTTAAAACTCAGTAGAAAAGGTGTTTGAAGTCTAAGGGACCAGATGCCTTGGCCTTGTAGGCCAAGGGTAGGCCTCGGCCTGTTCCCAGCTGCAGCTAATATCCATTTCACTTTGGTTATATCAGACTAATTGTACTGATTTGAGCAGAATTGCGGCACTGAGAGCACTGACTGATCCCCAAGGTTTCGATCTTGCAGACCACGCACAAACAAGCTCCACTCCCTCCCACCAAGCAGTCCGCCCAGAAGTCAACGCAACTGCTCAGAGCAGGCCCGTTCCTAACTGCGGGATAGGGCGCCTACGTGAAATCTCCGTCTCCACTGCACCGCTGAGAAGGCAGCTGCAAATAAAGTATTTCCACCCCAGAACACAGCCAGCCACCCTCCTTTCGTTAGGCTCCTTTGTAGTGTTCACATATCTGGAGGGGCATTCCATGAGCTAGAAGCGTCTGGGCCACTTTCAGAGACTTCAGCCTCATCCGTTTTCCTCCTCACCTGCCTTTTGTTCTGTCTTTTCATTTTAACTAGCAACTCTGTGGATTTTTTTTTTTTAAGTAAAATGAAGTAAAATACCCATAATCTCTACAAGACTTTATTTACTTTAATTTTTGCTCCCTGTCTAATCTTTCTCATAAAGCAGTATACATTTTTTTTTTTTAATCCTCTAAGCAAAATAACAACAAAGATAATCTAGCTGAGTGTAATCAAACTGCAGGATTCTTTATTTTCCTGGCCTTTTAATTTAATTTCACCTCCTGTGGTCTTAAAGAAATATTAGGACTGTATCATCTTGTTACTGCTTAGATCATGTGCCTGTAAAAAATGAGAAGTAATTGGTCCTCATCTTATTCCCTGCCACTCAGAACATTCATACACATGCAGCATGTTTTTAAATTAAACACTCAGGGCAAGAAAAAAAATTCTCATTTGTGAGCAGGAGTTAGATATCCCACTCCAAATTCCACTGGCAAAATGTTTAAGAATAGGGTAGGAGAACTGTTCCTTCACATCAGCAAAGGAAGAGGAACCACTGTTGGTTGTCCTCAGCATGCGGATGCTCATCTTTCGGTTTTGTGAAAAACAGAAGTCATCATGAGCAGCTCTTAGCTAGCAAAGCAATACACGGAAAGGAAGACCATCTTTTAAAAAGTAAGCTCAAAACCATGCAGCTTTTCTTAAAAGAAACAATAATAACCCATTGTACTGTCCACAGGTATAAGAGGAAAACACCAAGCCACAGAAAAACCCACAAAAATAAAGAAAAAAAAAACACAAAAACAAGAGCAGCCGTTGGAACAGGTATAACATACCCTTGGGGCCTAGTAACAGTAAATTGTTGCTACCTTCCTCTTTGGCTGTTTTTTCTGTTCACAGCTTTCAAAATGAGCCAGCGCACACCCACCCACCGACGCACAGGTGACAACAGCGCAGACGCTTGCGGCAGAGCCCATGTCTGTGGTTAAGGCTTTCATTCTAGCGTTGTTTATCACAAAGACGCACGCGGTAGCTCAGTCCAAATGTCACCAGCCTGGCAGAGCATTCTTAAAAACTCCTCTTTCCGGCACTTCTGCCTAAATTATCTTTAAATATAAACATATATAATTACTACAAAAAGCTAAAGGCAGATACAAACTTATGCCAGCATCTCCAATAAATACTGGAAGTTCTTTGCTAAACAAGTGATTTTAGTAACACTAACTTATAGCCTTCTCAGAAACAGAATATATTGATTACAAATATAGACAGTCTCTTCCTAATATTTATTATTTTGCACTTGAGGAAAGCGGTTACATGGGGATAACGGAGCAAATGGATTCCAGTCTCTGCAGGTAATATTTGTTCTATCAGTTTTACTAGCTAATAGCTTTGATGTGCTGATAACCTGGTAATCAATCACAGCCCGGTACGAAATATTTTTTAAAATGCCAACCAACGCGCTCGTCACTGCCCAGGTAGGATGGCTACAGAATTAGTTTAGCATCACAAAAGGAGATCTTTTTGTCATGCAGCCTTGCATGTGTTTTTCCCAAAGGCCTGAAGACTCCCGTTTCCCAAATTTCCTCTATTAGACTATCATGAAATATTCTGACCTCTGGGGCCTTTTTTTTTTTGTTTTGTTTTTGTTTCCCAAAAATAAATGGTTACATGATTGAAAAGGAAACCCATTATTAAACCAGGGCTTGAAAACACCCCACTTCATTAGAAGTATTAAGTGATTCCATTCTTGCCTTTTTTTTTTTTTTTTTTTAGTATTGCAGTGGTGAAAGCTCCTCTTGAACTCAGAGGAGAAAACTAAACTGGGTCACTGTGTGTGAATTTCCTCTGCTTATAGCAACAGTATTTTCCCTACAAAGCCCTTTGCTTTTATATCAAGGGAGACAGGACAGGACTTCAGATTCTACTTGCAGAAGCAGCGGTTTCTGAAGTTGCCAAAGCGAAGCTGCAATAATCATATTCTCCATGGGGTTTTGGCTGTCGCTATAGTCACCTTCTTTCCTTCAAATATGCTCTTCATTGTTCTAGTGCCCTTTTTCCAATTGTTCTATGGCCAAGTTCTTGGAAAGCAATCATGCTGCTTGTTTAGGATTTATTGCTAGTCTTTTGCCAATAAAGACATGCACAAATCTCTCCTGTAATCATCCTGCAAAGGCAAGCTAAAAATATAGCAATAGGAGGACCGGCACATTTCACATGTTATATGGCAGCAGGGCGCACTCACTAAAACATTCTGAGATACAGGAAAAAAAAAAAAAAAGTCAGACCCTTTTCATTAGGTCGAATAAAGGCTGTGCTTGGGTGCCATAATATCAGCTTTTTTAGAATACCTAGAATGAAAAAAAAAAAAAAAAAAAGGGAAAGGAAAGAAAGAAAAAAAAAGGTTTCTGAAAAATTTTGTTTTCTTGTTTTCCTTTTATCAGATTGCAATCACACTTTGGAAAACCCTGTGCCTGAGGGAAAAAAAAAAAAATTGTTTACCTTCCAAATTGCCCATTTTAAAGCTAATAGCCATGATGACTAATTTAGCTATTACTAAAACTTTAAGGGTGCATAAGAGTGAAGACTGTTTGCTGTTTTGTTTTTGCTTTTTTTAACAAGTTTGTGAAGGATTTAGCAACTTACTATAGTCCAGTTGTATTTGGGCTCTGAAATGTGTTTCAAGCTGTCAAGCCAATTCACATGCCCAGGAGGGGCACCTTACCCTAGGGAGGACTGTCCTTACGGCTGGCAAGCAGTGGATCATGAAAAAGATTACCCAGGTTATCTGTGCATGGCAACCCTTACCTGATCATATCGTTTGCTCTTCATATGCACATCACAATTCAAACTTTAGTCTCTCAAAGACTTGCATTTTACCACCTTATTTCTTTTGACTGGCAGAGATGAGGACTAATGACAGCACGGAACAGTATTAAAGCTTCTTGGTATCAGGGCTCTTCAAGCTCATCTGAAATTCTGAGACGCTCAGTCCTTGATCCCTCTTCTGCCCTCCCATTGCCTCCTCTGCTCCCATTTTGTCCCCCTAACCCAGGAAAATGAGCCCAGATTCATTCACAAACCCGGATTCACTTTGAGCAGCTTGGGCATTTCCCTCAGCAATGGTTCCGCTATGATTCTGTTTCTAAGACATTATTGCTGAGGCTCAGAAACAAGAAGGCTAATGAAAAGCTCCAGATAAGTGTTCCACCACTTCACAGTTTAGGGGTTCTTACTCAATCTGAAACGCCTGCAAATGCAGATTTTTTCCTTCTAAGGATTCTCATCTCCCTCGTCTTCCCTTCTCTGCTTATTCTTTTCCTCAGGCAACAAAGGATGGTTCCAAACACCTATTCGGTTCCTACCCGATTGCTTTCTCCTTTATAATTAAAGCAGATGTACTTTTTGTTCAGTCTTAAAAGGGCTTGATAATTTGTGCAATGGGATTTTGCATCTAAGAACTGATGATTGAGGAACCAGCATAAATTTATTGCATTTGAAAGTTATTTTCTAACTTATTAGTAATAAAACCTCCATTTTTAACTTGTTAAGATTTTAAGTACAAGTAACTTATACATGATTTTGTGTCAAAATACTTCATAATCTGCAAACAGATGAAGAATTCTTGAAACTTATTGTCTACTAAAAATTATTTAATGAAATAAGTTTTTCTGTGTAAACTGCACTTATTGTTTTTGTTGCTCAAATAAGGTTGTTCTGACATCTGTGTAGCGTCAGTTGTTTCTGGGTGTGCTTCTCATTGTAATCAGGAATATTCTGGTGCAAGTATTTGCATAGTCAGTTATGAAATTTGCTGCACAATATTTCTGATGGAGAAAAAAAACACTTTGCATTTGTGGTTGCTTTAGCAAAATTAAGTCATAAAGGAACAAGGGACAACAGGGAAAAAAAATTAAAAAAAAAAAAAAAAAAAAAAAAAAAAAAAAAAA
>VZSV01000145.1:1375094-1402535 GCA_013398735.1 Nothocercus julius
TTTTTTTTTTTTTTTTTCCCTGTTTTCCTGTTTTCGTAGTCCTGGAGGTTATATCATGTCCTTATGTTTATCCCCCAGGATGAATATTCAGTGGACATCTTGCTGTCCTAAGGTGCTTGTTACGGCTAATGCTTTGTGTGTAGCACGAGATAAAATTATTAGCAGCCAGTTTAGTAATCATTGCTCACTAATACCCAGCATTGGTAACTGCAGAATGGAAACGAAAGAACAACTAGTTTATCGAAACATTTGTGTTATTAACTGTTATTTGCTGAAATGGTTCCAATTCTAGGTCCTCAACTTTCTTCAGGGGAAGAACTGATAGCAAAGACCAGCTCTTACTGGAGAGCAGTTGCTTTTATTTTCTAAAATATATGAATCCATACTCGTGATAATGTAAAGCACCTCACCAGCTTGTTTAGTAGTAGGAAATCAGAAATGTCACAGGAAGGTACAGAATCTCTTGTGTGATCAGTTATTGCCACAGGATCATGTGGTCAACAGCAGTGCTGGTCATCGTCCGACGAGGGTACTCTGAACACATGGCTGCTTTTTTTGTACCGTACAGGAGAGCTTGGCTCACCCAGGACACATTAAATCCATTAGACAATCAGAGTAATTAACTTTCCACATGCTTTGTTTAGAACTCCAAAATGTGATTATGGTCTGACTTCATGCCTCGTACGAAAGCAGTTCAGTATACACCACTCGTCTGTTGTTTTGTGTACACATAGCAAAGTATTTTGCAAGGAATAGAAAGCATTCCACAATGGTGCAGATGGAAATCTGAAACCTCAAGAAGTTAAGGCCTTGGTTTCTCTGATACCTGTTTTCAAAGCTCTGTGCCTGAAAAGTCTACTGCAGTCAGGCATTTGCAGGATCAGGGTCTAAGTGACTGAGATTATGCAACGATTCACTGATGAGGCTGGGAATAGAAAAGCTAACAAACTCTGGTCATGTTTCAACGGTAGGGAGCTTATCTCTCTTACTGTTCCAATGTGTTGCAAAACTCAGAGAGATTTTAGTTCACTCACTAAATATTATTTAAGTAGATTCAAAAGAAAATACAAAAATAAAGAACAGCAAAAGTCTTGACATACTTGGTATGGGTTTTGTTGAGCAGTGTTTTGTCTGCTCTAAATATTTTCCCATCCCTCCACATCATGTTCATCTCGCTTTCATTTTGAGCACTTTCATATGCAATAGAAATTTTTACATTCAAAGCTCCTGCAAGGGACACAGGAAATCCTTCTGAGTATTATTTTATCGTTGTCTTAGTCCTTTGCCACCAAAATAAGCAATCCTAAAATGCTCATTTAAAAAAAAAAAATCATGTTCCAAACAGATCAAGTGTTCCTGAGTGCTTCTCCTATATGGTTTCTTTCATGGTGCAAATGGAATAAATGTTTTTTGTTTTGTTGTTTTGTTTTCTTTGTATGTTTTGTTTTCTTGTTAATATATCTTCAAGAGCACTGAATCCAGCCATCTAAAGGATAATCTTCAAAAAGCATTTGGTGATAAAATGGTATCTTGTGTTTTCACTAGAGCGGCGGCTTGGGCCATATGAATATTCCAGTTCTGTCAGATCTCACAAAACAAATCTCCCGTGATTATGGTGTGCTGCTCGAAGGACCTGGCATAGCACTACGGTAATACACAACTGCTACTATCTGTTCTAACACAAGGCAGTTTAAAAGAGTGTAGGCCGTGCTGTCTCCTCCTGAGCCTCCTCCTGAAGACTATAAATTGACAGTTTGTTCCGTAGAACTCCTGGTCTCGTTCTGGGAAAAGGGAACATATCCATTGGTACAAAGTTGGGCATGGCTGCAGCCTTCTCTGGTACACCTGCACAGGTAGTCAGCTGTTCTGAGCTGAGCTAATGGGAGAACTCTTATGACACAGCAAGCGAAAGGAGAGTAGGATAGAAAAGCATTTCTCAGCCTTTCATAAAATTAGTATCTCTCTTTTCCCTCTCTTCCCCCTTCCTCTCATTTTTTTTCTCCTGGAGGTAAAGAGACCATTTAAACTTCTGAATGATAACATTTCTAAGCTAGAGTCTTGGAGGTCACTACAGTTAATCCTACAACTCTCTAGAATAATGAAATTTATACCTCTTTTCCCACCATAGAAATACTAAAAGTAAATAGTGATCCCTGAGAAATATTGGGATTGGATAGAAGTCTGTTGGAGATGTCCGATTCCTTATCTCTGTAGGTGAAAAGGTGACTATACCAGCTATCAGCCCTAAAGTATGAGAGTAATCTCTTTTAAGTATTCAGAGAATTCTAGTTATAGGTGTTTGGTAGAGAAGGACTTCTTGTATCCTGGGAAAAAGGATTGTTTCATTTGGTTCCCCTCTAAAGACAGAGTGGTAAAAGTCCACAGAGGATTGCTTAAAATTTTCCTTCAGAGCTGAACAAGAACAATACTGATTTCTAGGTTACTCTGTCCTGTTCTTCCACTTTATTACTGAGCATCTTCTTTGCTAGAAGGGCCTTGTGATACTTTTTTGTTGAATAAATAAGTTAAATTCAACATGTTAGTAGGGTTTCAGTTTCCGCAAATGTTTATATGTAACAGGATTTAATTTAGTAGTTTAATGTCCAAGCAACTGTTTTCAATCAGTAACTTCTGATTTTGTTATTAACCAAAAAGACACAGGAAGGATGCCAGCTATCAACTCTTAAATATAAGAGGAATTAGAAGTTCTACCTTATTTACATTTCTGGCTGCCTTGATTTCATGGTCTTTGTGCATGCTTTTCAGTATCACAATAAAAACAGACTGGTTTTGCTTTGATCACTGCACTAACAGACGAACAGCACTATTTAGTGCTATATTGCTCTTCCTGACGGATACATGCATCAGTTTCATGTGTTTGCTCTTGGAACATGATTTGCGTTCCCTAAATTCTTGTCTACAGAGGTCTCTTCATCATCGATCCTAATGGCATCATCAAGCATCTAAGTATCAATGACCTCCCTGTGGGTCGTAGTGTGGAAGAGACCCTTCGCTTGGTGAAAGCATTCCAGTACGTGGAAACACACGGAGAGGTCTGCCCAGCAAACTGGACTCCAGACTCCCCTACAGTGAGTGTCGGCTAAATATCACTTTACTAAATTTAGACACTGCCATATCTTCCTTCCCATGTCCAAAGAGCTGAGAATGGCTCAAGTATGAGCTGCTTGACTGAATCGATTCAAAGTAGTCTAAATCTGAAGCTTACATGTGTTGGAACAATTTGGTCTATTTGTATTGTATTAAACATATGATTCCAAAAAGAAAATCAGCAACTTTCTTCCCAGAAGATACAGATTGTATTCAAAGTTCCCAATTTGTCTTGCATTTTCCACCAGTTGTCCCTGGATTTTTACTTTTTTAAGGCCCTGCTATTTATCAGGAAATAGCATCATATATTTAAAAGTTGCAAGTAGGAGCTTGTGCATCTTCCAGGCTCTCATTTTACCATTTCAAATGCGTGGAGAAACAGAAATGATCTAATGCTTTTAATAAAGTATGCATTTCTTTCATTGCATAAAATGTCAAATCCATGATTGATTTGTCTTAGAATATAACAACAAAGTTCTTTCTTTTCTTCACAGATCAAACCAAGTCCAGAAGCTTCCAAGGAATATTTTGAGAAAGTGCATACATAAACACACAACTATTCAGAAAAAGCTTGTAGTAACTGATTATGTTATTTTATGCAACTTAACTAAGAGGTTGTTGAAGACCTTAAGAAAGAAGCTGTGATTATTGAATATTTAAAAAAAAATCCTAATTCCCTCATGCTGAAAAAAATTAAATACTAAAACATTTACTGAATCCCTTGTCTTGTTTTAAAAGAAAGATGAAAAAGGTTAATTTTTTTTTTCTTTCCATTGGCAACTTCAGTTTCATGAATTTATGTAGGCAATAATTGTCATATTGAGTGGGAGAAGTACTCAGAGTGTGTTTGCCTTCCACTAGGTTTTCCTCTTTTCTTAACTAGCCTTGGACCACCATGTTTCCCAGATTTTCTTTTCTCACAGAAAAGATGTAATTCTCTAATAACTGCGTGAAAAGGCAGTGTGTGCAATACAGAAGACACGTTTGGTACATGATTGTTTTTTAATGCCCTTCTTGGGGGAAGAATGTAACAAGGGATGAATGGATGAAGGGATGAATGTAACAAGCAAGAGTAACCCCCGAGTTTTCCACATATGGTGAATATAACTTGAATGTATAACTTGAGATGAATGTATACCTGCTATTTTCAACCCACATACAGTCTGGGATACAGCACCAGAGGAAAGAGGGATTTTAACAAGCATGAAGAACTTACATTTTGCTTGCATGGCTTTGAAGTTTTAACACTTGTGGGTACATCCTAGAGCTTAGCGAGAGTCTGATTTCGCTTAAAGAACTGTTTATTTGCTCAAATTTGCTTCCAGAACAACTTAATAACCAAATGTACTGCCTGAAGACAGCACAGCATATCCCTCAAACTGGCCAGCCATCAATAAATCCCCACCATGACTACCTGTAGCTGTGTTGCCTTTTTTTTTTTTTTTTCCTTAATACCACCTTTCCTACAGGCCTTGTTCCTGTACTCTGAAGAATCGCAGAACCATTATGGTTGGAAAAGACCTTCAAGGTCATGGAGTCCCATGCCCACCCTGCCTGCTCAACCGTGTCCCTAGGTACCTCATGTACGCGTTTCTTGAACGCTGCCGGGGACCGTGACTCCGCCGCGTCCGTGGGCAGCCCGTTCCGAGGCTTCACCGCTCTTTCTGTGTCGAAATCCTTCCTAATGTCTAACCTGAACCTCCCCTGGTGCAACTTGAGGCCGTTTCCTCTTGTCCCACGGGCAGTTATTCCGGAGAGGAGCCCGACCCGCGTCACTACAACCTCCTCCCGGGCAGCTGTAGAGAGCAACGAGGCCTCCCCTGCGCCTCCTCCAGCCTAACCCAGGCCGGCTCCCTCGGCCGCGCCTCGTAAGCTCCGCGCTCCAGCCCCTTCCCCAGCTCCGCTGCCCTTCTCTGGCCGCGCTCCAGCACCTCCGTGTCCTTGCGGTGAGCGCAGGATTCGGGGTGCGGCGACCAGCGCCGAGCGCAGGGGGAGAAGCAGCTCCATTACCCCCTCAGCTTTGCCTGGATCCCGCCTCCCCTCGCGCTGCCGGAAGAGGAGGCGGCGGCGCGGCCCTTCCTGCCCGTTGCCCTTCACGCGGCGGGCGGCGCCGCGGGCGCGCGGGGCGTCCCCATGGACCCCAACCTGCGGCTGTGGCGGGCGGAGGGCCAGGTAAGGGCGGCTGGGCGGGGGCCGCTGCGCTCCGGTTCGGTTCGGTTCGGTTCTCGTCACGCTGTGCGCAGTCTTTCTTGCAGAGGCTCCGGCTCTGGGCCGATGTCCTGGACCCGCTGCTGCTGTTGAAGCCCTCGGTGAGTGCAGAGCCGGCGGCGGGACCCGCGGTGCCCTGAGCCCGGGGTCTCCTCGTGTCCTCGCGAGCTCCGGGGGGCTCAAGGTGCTTTTGCACGTACCCGTGTGTACGTTAACTCCTTAGGCACGTACGTGCACACGTGTGTGCACAACTGAAGGATTAGGCCGGGTCGTTTTGGTTAGGCCGTGCAGGACCTTAGCCATGGTGCATCCAGCAGGCTGCGCTCCCGCAATATCCGCGCGGGAATCCCCCCTGGCTGGCAACACGAGCGCCTTTCTATACCAAAAAATAACAGCTACACCATCTACGGCAGTTATTGTTAACAGCGCAACTTACCAAGCACGCTTCTGGCCATAAAGTTAAAGTTTCCAAACCTAAGGGACTGCCAAGTGAGAGCAAACTCCCGTGGAAGATGTGTTTTTGTGTAGTTCTGTGGAGTTTAATCAGGGAGAACAGGGAAAAAGGTATAGCGTGCGGTATAAGAGCTGGCTGATTGGTTTGCTAAAAGCACTCTTGGTTGACTTTTTATAAAGGGGAGAGTTAAGTTAAAGTAAAATAACACAGTCAAAGTGTGTGGAAATGGGAATTTCTGAGTCACAGCAATTGTGTATTTGTCTATATTTAGGCACAAACGCATGGATATGGCTTATGTATATATATACACATACATATGTATGTATAAATAATAAGTGTTTGCGTGAGTAAACGCTTTCAAGAAACTTTTATAATGCATTCACAGTCTTGGAGATCAGTCCCCAATTCATGTCTCCTTGAGTTAAGGCATACTGTTGCAAATGAAAACCTTCCCCCAAAGGAAAATCAAGTAATCTCACAGGTTCTCCTGAGGGAAGCTGCCTTTTACATAGGCTATTCACAATGAAAGCTGTGTAAGGTTACAACTCTTGTTATCGTTGAGTATATATACTTTTTTTTTTTTAATCTGCTTTAAAATCTGACAAGTTTTTAAATCTGACTTTTTTTTTTCTCTCTCTCACCTTCTTTTTCCTACATGTAGAAAGAAATAAAAAGCAGCAGATTATCCATACTAAGCAGTGGAAAGGCCCTAAGTGAGCCCATTCACAACAATCAGGTATTTTGGAGTGCAGTTTATAGAATGCTGGTATCTCTTTCATGGCTGAAATAGGTGATATTGGAAGGATCCAGCAGGTAGAATACTGAGATATAGGTACAAGGCATAACACTAGAAAAACTCTTTACTACAGGGATTCCTAATCCGTGAACCTGATGATAGGAATTTCCTTGGACGGTTGCTAACTTCACTGCCAAATTTCAGTTTTATCATGCTGAAAAATACTCATTTGCATGTTGCAAAACTTAGGTCTAAAAGGAACCGTCAAATCACTCTCATAATTGCTCTGAGCCTGCCTGATACCAGTTTAGGTAACGTGAGTGGTAAATGTGCTAAATCCATGCTGAGCTCATTTGAAACTTTTGTGTCATTGTATAGCGTGCAGGCTGATTGGGTCCCATACCTCATAAATTGGGGACTAGCAGTGCTTGCAGGGGAAACCTACTCGCGGTATGGCTGGAAGATTGTGCTAAATCCTTGTTTTTTTTAGAGGATTCCTTTTGATTTCATCAGGACTCACCTGTAACACATGACATTTAGTACTCTGGTTGTTATAGTTTTTAGGCTTTAGGCTGTATTTAAGAACTGGTTGTTTTCTGTTTATGTATTCTATATATTAGCTTAACTTTTAAAAATTGCTTTCTGTCCTGCCATAGTGTGTGTTTTGGTGCTGTTAGTCAGCACATGGAATATGAATAAATTGTATTCAGCCCTGAGTATATGGGGAAAAAATTCACAGAGAAAATAATGAAAATAATGAAAATAATGTAGCATATATTTAGGTACATTTAGTACTCCATATAAATGTGAGTTGTTGGAAAAATGTTACCTAAAATAAATTCAGAAACAAGTTTTTTTCAGTATTTTCTACAACTTGATTACTAATCTAATTTTCAAATTATTTAGAGGAAACAGGCCTTCCTGCTAAGCCTGGTAAGTTTACAAATGATTTACATATCTATTATTTTTCTTTATTATTTAAGCATGGCAAAGATGCTGGTCTAATCTTTCCTTTCTTCCCTTTTCCTTTTATTTTGTATTTTTTTTTTTCCAAGTCTAGTGTGCATCCGGATACGGACAAAATAATTCCAGTTTTGTTTAGACCTCCAGGTCAGTTCCTTTAAGAGATTTTTTTTATTTATGTGACTGAAGCATCAAAGGGGAATGGCTCGTGGTATATAACTGGTGTGATACCCTTCCCATGCAGGAAAAACAGTGTGCACTTTCACTTCTGTTCCTTGCATTTATCTTTATTGAAGACTTACTTCCACAGTGGAGCTGGAAGAGCAGTGCATCTACTTGCATTTCTAGGCAGAAATGGTCTGTCCAGAGTGTATTTTTTGGCACTACATAATGAGTCCCCAAATACATTTGCAGGTAAAACAGTCTGTGATATTCTAGGTTGTCCCTTGGTGCACATGGGCTACTATATGAATTTAATGGCTGTAGTAGACTGTGCTTAAGGTGATGTATAGACAAGATACCACAGACAGTTGATCAAACAAGAACATCCTTGGGCTGTTCATGGTTACTTTGTGTAACCATTTGCAGATATGGCAGCCTTTATGGCTGCATCTTTGCTTTTGAATAGAGGGAAAATAAAGAGTTCCCTTCAGAGCTCAGTTATAGGGTTTCCAAGTAGCCTTGTTGAGTGGAGTTCATGAGAGCTGCTTTGGCCATAAGCTGAGACAGACGCTCTCATGTCTTGAATGAAAATTTGAGAAAGGAAGATCACAATTACACCTCCTGCATATGGTGCTGTTTTGTGGGGTTTTGAAGGCTTAAGTTAGGGGGAGTTTTCTCAAAATCATGAACCTAGACTTGCAGCAGTTAATGCTTCTGAAATAAAGTTGTTCTTCTTTTTAGCCTTCCTGCCTGTATGTCTTCCACTGGTGAGTAATGATGAAAGATGCTAGTGCGTCATGTGGCTTATGTTTGTTTCAAAGCCAGCATTTGGAAAGATGGAATTGGAGGATTTAGGTGTCTCAATTGTATTTTCAGCACAAGGATTTTTTTAGAAGAACTGTGGGTTTTGGGAAAGACTGAGGATCTTTTTAGGAATTGAGCCCTTAGGGAATCATATTAGATGTCCAAACCATTAGCTACATTCAGCAGTGCTCGGACAGACTGTTCTTGCATGAGGGTCAGTTTTTATATGTAAAATCCTGAAATTAATTGGTCATTGAGAACAAGGCTTGTTTGGGGTTTAGGCTCAGGAAAAAAATGAGACTGTATTTGGCAAAAGTCACAGCCTACTGCGCTGTTGTTCAGCACCAAAACATGTATTTTCTCTTACATAGTTTGTATATTTGCCCCTAAAAATGGTTTTGTTAAGAAATGACAAAAGATATGAAAATAAGTTCTTGTTATAGTTTTTATAAATATTGATCTACATTGCACAATTTTGTCTGATTAAAATTTGTAACTGTACTTATACACATTTATACATTTAGATGTTGAGCACACAGAATTTGACATGAGTATTCATACTGAGATATTTAATTTTATGCATATGGGTTACTACACGAATCTGTGGCACTAATAGAAAGTATAATGAAAATCTTGATGGCTGTTACGTTAAGAACAGTAATAGAATTAAATGAAATATTTCATAGATATGGTTAGATTAATCTCTGACATTAATATTGGGGGTAGTGTGATCCTTTAGTAATAAATGAATTAGTGATCGTTCTCTAGGCTTTGCAGATTCCCTGCCCTTTGCTTACTCTACGGTTGCTCTATCTTTGTTGACCTTGAGGTAGAAGTGTCCCGGGAGGTCAGGCTTCCAGAAGGACCGGAGTTTATAGCTGGAGCTGTTATTCGCTGTCTGAACTAGGCTAGGACTTGGGAAGTAATTACTAAAAGCTCAGATCTTGGATTAATTAGATCTAGGCCTACCACTCAAAACTGTGAACCTTACTCATTATTATTTCTACTGAGTTATTCTGTTTCATCTATTTAATGCATTTTTTTTTTTTTAGTCTGAGTAAAAAAGTGTGTTTCCCCTCTGTTATTGTATACAGTAACTGTGTCTTTGTGTTATATGTTGGGTAGAGAAAGTGAATATATCACATTTGTGACGAGGAAGTTCTACTGTGTTAGCTAGAACCAAAGCCAGCAGCCTCTGGTGTGGCCTGCAGCCTTCGACAGTCCTGCAAATAGTAACACAGCAATTCCAACTAACCACCGCTCACCAGAAACTCTTAGATTCATCAAAAATAATTTTTCCCATGGGGTTTTCCTCTTAGGTTATTGCTTCATCGCTTCCGCTGCAAGCAAAGAATGCATTTCTTTGTCAGGTAGTTTTCTCTTTCATTTTACATTTATCCCTCCTAGTCTCAATTCCAAATTCATTTCTGCTTATAGCCTCTCCTTTCTGCAGTTTGTGTTTCACACTTACACTACTGGATTCACCCTAGTCAATGGAAATGGTACCGCCAAGTCTGAAGTACGTATTGCTTTTTAATTTTGAGTATAATCTTAATGCGCAGTTACATTTTGAATGTGCTTTTCAAGTGTGCTTATACTGTATGTTTCCTCTGTCCTTTTTAGAAGTACTCTGTTCAACAAAAGCAAGTCTTCCTCGGCTTGGGAGCAGTCTCCTATGCAGCATGTATAGGTGTATGTATATGCTGGTGCTTGTTTTCTTGATATGGTGACAAAGAGACAGCCCTGAGACAGCCACAGAGCCAGATAGCCCTCAGGGTTGTGCTCTTCATGGCCTACTCTGATGTCTTCCCCAGAGCTGTTGAGTATAGGAGTTTTCTTGTCCAGCCATCAGCCAATTCCTCTGCTGCTTTCTCTTGGGTCTTTTTCTTTATTATTTGGCAAGCTTAAAAAATGAGTGATGAGAGGAAATGATCAGTATTTATAAACACAGACTAACTCACTGTAGTTGCTGCAGTTGCTGCTCTTTGGTCTTTGGAAGAGAGCTGACTAACTCGGAACAAGAGACGAGGGCTGCATGCTGCTGTGCTGGGTGGAGATAGCTTAAATCCCAGAACCAGCCCGCATGTTACACTGGGCGCAGATTAATTAGCTTTTACAGAGAAATAACTGTGTGGTTTCCAGAGTTTGCCATATCAGAGTAAGCTCTGGTATCCTCCTGATATTGCATTGTTGTTGTTGATGTCACTGCAGTGCATTTCCTTATTCCCCACACCAAACTATGCTCTTCTCTTAGAAAAATGTGGACATTCCTGCGTTCGTTAGCTGGGCTCTCTCCTCGTTCCACTGGGCGAAGCAGTCGGGCCAGTAGAACTCGAGGTTAACAGGGATCTGGGGGGCAGCTGTGCCCGCAGGGAATGTTCTTCTGTGCCCGCAGGGAATGTTCTTCCCCCTTGTCCTCTAAGGGAAACTGAGCTGTAGGTGGTGTCCTGGCCGTTTATTCCTAATTAAAACTTCCAAGGAGTGTGCTATGGGAATATAGAATAGGACTGGAAGTACCAGGTAGGAGAGAGGTGAATTGCCAAGTGCACTAGGTGTCTGATTTAGGGAAGGAAGCAGCATGTACACTGTAGAAGCGGTTGGATGGCTAGCCAAGGGGACTTAGTGAGAGGCAGTTGTTCTGTCTTAGCATATGTACTACTACTGTCCACCACATAATAGTCTTTCATGCTTTATTTTTTGTTTTTTTTTTACCATATTAATTCCATATTCTCATAAAAATAGTGATTACAAAACCTTTCTCAGTAACTAAAGAACATATATATTTCTTCGAATTGTTAAACCAAGACATTTGTTTAGTTTTGTAGACGATATCTTAAGTACTAAGTTGCACACTCCTTCTCCTAAACTCTTGCATATCTTGAAATATTTTATATTTTTTTAATAGAGGGTGCCTGTTTCCTCCCAATGCCTTAGGCTCTTCCTGTCTTCTTCATGAATCGGTACATACTGAAGAGTCCCTTAACACAACTGGTTGTCAGAAAACTTCTACATGCTCCTCTCCTTGGTGAGTAGGAAGCAGCAGCTGGTGTGAGGGTCGCTTGCTGTCCCACATGGCTGTTGAATGCTCTTGCCCTTGCACTCGTGTGGTCTTCACTGTCCACTGGCCTTCTTCTCTAACTGCCATTGCTGGGCACTGTCCTTTCTGCTTGAGAATTAATGCTGATCTGTGTGATTTGGTGCTTGCTAGTTTTTAATTTTAGAGCTGCAGGGCTTGTATACCTGATGTACGACTGTTTCTCATAAAGAAATCCAGGGATGCGGTTGTTTTTCCTTGCCTGGGTGAACTCACACATTATCTCAAAACCACCAAGACTGCCCGGAGAGATGAGAAGGGCAGTGTCACTAGAACTGACACCATCTGCTTGGCTCATACATGACACCAGAGTGCCACACAGCTCGAGCTGAGCGCTGCCGTCGGGCTTGTCCGGCCTGCGGCTGCTGCTGGCAGTGGAACTGCTGACAGGAGTGAGTGAGTACCTGAGAGCTGCTAAATCAGAGTGTTGTTCACCTTGCAAGGCAATGGGTCTCAGGTCTTCTGGCATACTGAAATTGCACCAGGATAAGTTTCACACGTAACGGATGAGGGTGAAAGGGGCCTCTGGAGATCAACTAGTTTAACCTCTAACTAGTTGAACTAGTTCAACTCTCCTGCTCACCCAGGCTGAGCTAAAGCAGATTACGCAATGCAGGTTTGAATATATCAAGGATGGAGTCTGGTTAACCAGTCCCAGCTCTCAGCCTCGTCTCATATGAGAAATGCTCATATGTCCTTTGTCCTTAATCACTTCTGTGACCATTCACTGAACTTCAGTAAATTGATGCTGATGTTGATAACTATTTCCCTATTGCCATTAAGAGGAAATCTTGGCCTTTTTGGGGGGGAAGCTGGTAAAGTTTCCTCTTGTCTATTCCAAGGTATGCGAGATGGCTACCCAAACCCTTCTGAGGATCTGCATAAAAACTCATAGACTTGTTTCCCTTAGAACAAATGTTAGAATGTGCTTCCATTTTCTTAAGTCTAAAGAGAAACTGGAGGCTAATTGGTTAGTATTAGTCTAACACTTGGAAAGTGTCATATGTTGTTACACTGATATCTTTATTGAGCAGCCCTGCCCAAAAGAAACAAAAACAAATCTGTCTTTCTAAGAGAGATCAGCTTAGCAGGCCATGCTCTGTTATGTCTGGATCTTGGTCCAGAAAAAAAAGCAAAAGGATAAAAACAGCTGAATTAAGAACTGCCACTCAATATGGCCTTTATGTGTGTGGGTAATCCAGGCTCATGACTTTAGTGACTGTGGGGTGGATGTTTTGCGGGTGCCTTGTCATACTGGGCCTGAAGGAGGCTCAAGTGTTCTCATGCTGTAGCAGATCTCCGAGACCCAGCTGAAGGTGCCACTTGTCTCCGAAGCGTTGGGCTGGGCAGAGAAACACGGTCACAGAATGTGTTACAGTCAGTGTTCCCCTGGCACCCTGCATCCAAATCAAGGATGCAACCTCTGTCTCAAGTCTTATTCACTTTCTTTTCTTTTGTACTGGACTTTGCCCTGGCTTGTATAAAATGTCTGCAGAATACAACCCGCCCCGTTTTCTCCTAAGAACGATGTACTCTTGGTTTGAAGAAAGCTCTGAGTGTCCATACTAATAAAGCAGCTTCTGGGATTGGGGCCTTAGCATCTATTTCAAGCTATGAAAGAAGTATTAAGATCCCACGTAGATTTTTGTGGTCAGTCTCTTCTTCAGCTGCCTGGGTCCTCAGTTGTGAACTGTTGAACTGGATGTTTAAATGGACATAATTATGAAGGCCATATCTGAGATGGTCTTGTTAGATCAAGCATCTTTTAAAGCAACATCCTCTTTAATTTTGCAGGCTTGATGAGTGCATTTACTGTGGCGGTGGTGAGAAGCCCAGAATTTGAGAATGGGGTTGAAGTGATGGACAGGAATGGCAAAGTTGTAGGAATATCAAAGAAGGCTGGTGAGAAGGTAGGCAAAGATGGGGGGCCGTTCTTGAACTGCTGAGAGTAGACAGAGTTGGATATCCTGAAATGAGGAACCACTAACTGTTAGTCCCAAATCAGGTGCTGGGTCTTTGGGTGGGTAGACTTAGACCAGGTCTCTCAAAGCAGGTTGGGGCCTGTCTTGTTGCTCCCAAGGTTGGCAGCCCAACCAAGACAGATCTCAGCAAAATTATTGTCATGGTAGGAAACCTTGGTGGGGCCTCAGTAGTATCACCTCCCTTTTAACACATTTGTTAATTGCAACTGGAATGTCTGGCAAACGAAGGAGTTCAGTTTCCATTTATAAAAGAAACTTTCTAACAAATATTTTCCTCCTTCACTTACCTATTGCCTGAAACTCCAGAGTATTAGACAAAAAAGTGTTCGTGGAAACATGCGGTATTTGGAGTGGCAGGGAGCACTGTTCTGAGCAACGTTAATTTTTCTCCCTCTCTGGAGGCCGTAAGAGAAACAGCTTTGTCAAGAGCAGCCTTGTTTGGGACAGCCTTTTTCCTGCCATCTGTGCTGATGTACTTTGTGGAAAGGTAAGAGGCATTACAGTAGGGCTGGGGGTGCCTGGTTAGTGGGTGTTCTGGTATTTAGTCTGGCCATTACCACTTGACTTATTTTTCCATACTTTTGCATTATTATTTGCTTTGGTAGAAGTTTTTTGGGAGGTTTTTATTCAGTTTAATTCACTTATTTATCTAAGTGAATTTGTCATGGCACAGGACCTCACCTCCCAAATAGTCTGCCATACATTACAAAACCTTTTAATGCTTTTGCAACATTAAAAAAAAAAATCGAAGGGAATTCACTGTATGTTTTATCAGAGAGTTTTTAGCCTGCTTTCAGCTTTTGATGGGGATCACGTATCTCATTTACTTAGCTTTAGAGAATCCTGTTACCAGAAAACATAAACTCAGATGCAAGATGAATTTACAAAATACAGAGTGTAATAAATTTATGCATGATGCTAAATAGGACTCCCAAGAGGAACTAAAAGTTAAGAAAAAAAAATGGTGATACAAGAAAAACCTAAGTTAAAGCCCGGAAACACTTTAAGGCAATAAAGAATCTTCTGCTTTTTTTTGTTTGTTTGTTTGTTTTGTCATTTTGATACTGCTGTTACATTCCTGATTTTGTATTGTCATTCTGGTCTCAACAAATGCTACGGTTATGGAAATCCAAGGCAAAGGGAAAGAATAGGAAATTGAGTGCAAACAATTAGGAAATAAAATAAGGCAGCACCTTTAGGATTGCTAACTTTAGTGCAGTTTCAACCAGTAAAATTGTGGCTAATATTCTTTATTTTGTTTTTAGATTATTTTCAAGCCAAAACTGACATACTTTTCCATATCTTTGGCAGAGTAAACTTTGCAAAAACTCCACGTGCTTTGGCTTCAACGAGAATGATGATGATTACAGCAGTACTAGCAGGGATGCTGCCAGTTTCACTTAGTATATTCCCACAGTGTGGGGAGGTAAGTCCTTTTACCACAACTGATTTAGGTTATTACTATATAAATAGTCAGTCTGTAACTATGAACAGCAGTTTAAACCCAGGTAGCAAAAATCAGTAGGATGGGAATGGTTAGTGTGCCCAAAACGGGCTTGTGGAGAGGCCTAGGTATGATGGAGAGACCTGTGGCACTTGTTAAACCTGACTTACATTGGGTGTCATTTGTATTTGCAATTGCTCAAAATTCCTCAAAAAACAAATTGCTCAAAAAAGTAAAGCCAAAGACCTAATATTTCAAGTAATATGAAGTTTGGTGTATGGAAGACATAACATGTACTTATCTAGTTACCCGCGTACGGTGTTGTTGATTCCTGTTTTCTAAAAATTACAGATCAAACGAGCAGATCTGGAACCGGAAATTCTGTCATCCACAGAAGAAACGGAATTTTTCTATAATAGAGGAATTTAGGGATTGGCTTTAATTTGTAAATATGGGTTTTGGTTAAAGTGAGCTCCAAATGCCTCAACAAACTCAACGGAATACTTGACTGATCAAATCATGAGCGTAGTTGGAGGATGCGTATCGGGTTTGATGCACAATGATGGGGTCAAGAAGACTTGGTATTTTCAAGTCCCAGCCAAAGGGCAGGTATTAAGTCAGACATTAAGGTAAACACATACCTTAATGCTGTAAGTGATATTTGTACCAGGAAACATTTTAGTAACAGGGTGTGTGTCACAAACAGTGTTTGTGATTGATTTCTTAATTAAAAGACTGTGAAAATCGAACACAAAGTCTTATTTTGGTTCTTCTCAGAAAGCTTGCTTTTAATATGTAGTGATATTAGACAAAACAAGCCCAATAACAATGTAATGTTGGTTAAAGATGTTCTGGGAACAAGATAGAAGGAAGCTTCCCATCTGAGGTAGGACATCCTATTGTGATAACTGTAGGCAGATCTTAGGAGAAATTGCTCTAAGATCACTAAAGATGTTATTTGTAATACTCCTAAGGCTCTGTGTGACAAGGATATAAAATAATAACCATTTTCACAGAAATAATTTTACAGGTACAATCTCTAAAGTCTGTTTTTATTTCTCTTTCTTAACGAGTGCAACGAACAGCTCACTGCTATCCCATTGCTGGAGAATTTAGATGTCTCTCCATGGTATGAGGAAACCAACAACTTCCCATTCCTCTGCATGCATACAGGAAGACAGCAGCACAAAGTAAGGCAAAACAGGCCCTGTCACGTGCAGGAAAGCAGTTACTGCTGTGTTTTTGGCACCACACAAAAGCAGGAAGTTGGGTTTTGAGTTCAGCTCCTTCCCCTGCTGCCGCCGGGAGCGGAGCTCATCCCCCAGAGCTGTTTGTCAGGGCAGCATGGGGTGGAGCTATTCCAGGGAGACAGTCTGGATATCTAGCCTGTTAGACCTCGGTTGAAGAGGGTTTGCACTGCTCTAACAGAAGACGGTTGCTAATTTTTAAACCTGTGTTACATAATTCTCCAGACTCAAATGCCTCAGGGAGGAGTGGGGAAAGAACAAGCCCTATCTGACCCAGCAGCAGCTGCCCTACGTGAAACGTGCTGAAAATTAGCTAAGAGGGAGGCCAGTAAATCTCACTGCAGTGTCCAAGATTCACCGGTGGCACCCGATGACTCGGCAGGGATCGCTTAGTCCTGACCCACAGGGGTGAGACTGTGCTTAAGGAAACAGTCAGGTCGTATCTGCCTGAACGCTGCTGTTAAGGGGCAGACCAAAGGTCTGCCTGGACAAACGTCCTAAAGCACAGAGAGGACATTGGGCTCCGTGGTCCTGGGCTGTAAGACACTAGGAAGAAGGTGCTTTGCCCTCTTCTTTTTCCTTAGTGTCCATCTTCTGGCCACTGTGGGACACAGGGCACGGATGGAACCTGCCTGGAACCTACAGAGACACTTAAAATCACGGCGTGCCTCTCGGACAAGGCAGCGTTTGTCTCCTCTGAAAGCTTTAATAGTGGAGGCGTACCTCGTGCCCTGCATCTAAAACCTCTAAAACTCGGTCTCTCTGCTCATGCTGTTCTGGTAACGTAGCAAAGGCACAGGCAGACAGAGTCACTACGTAGTGACTAATTGTCACTACGAGGAAGATCTACCTTTATGCTCAAACATTCACCTGTTTTACGTTATTGAAGATTGCCTAAAGTAAATACTAGTTGCCTGAACTACATTGGAAGCAAAGCAAGGAAAGCTAACACTAGAGCAAGGCCAGCAAACTTGGGAGTAGTATGTTCATCAACTTTCAGCTGTCATGGTAACCAGGAAAGTTATAAATGTTCTGGTGCCAAACTTGGCTGTTTTAGGCAAACGGATGCTCTTACATTAACGGATGCTTAATCTCTATGATTAAGGCTTGGGGAGTAGAGCTGTTAATCTGGTGTTGTTACAGCTGTCCCATATCAAACTCTACTGCTTCTTACTGAATACTCTGTTTGGAATTTGCCTTGTTAAATGTGGCGCTCGCGGGGTTGCTGAATGTGTCCCGCCTTCGCCTTGTTCTCAGAAATGTTTCTGTTGGCCTGACCGGGGTTTTCGAGGGCAGCCTCCGGGCCGTGTCTGCCGCGCCAGCCTGGCTGGCTCAGCTGTTTCCCGGGTCGAGGCAGGGGACACACACCACTAAACATGCCCAGGCCTCCTTGGTTTGGAGATGAAGAAGTCGAGAGCCGCGAACTGCCTGGACGTGGCAGCGCAGGGGGATGGGGATCGCTCCTAAGGGAGGGGACCGGGACGGGGCAGGTAGAAGAGCGTCAGGGACTCGCAAGGGAAAGCAGCACCCCCAAAGAAACCCTCCCCTTCACAGGGTAGAGCTCACGGTGAATGAGGTTGCACCAAGACAGCTCTGTCTTCTGCCCTGAGCGCTGCCTGGTGTACTGAGTGATAGTGAATGATTAGTCAAACTGGTGTAAGAAGATTTACTGTAATTTCAAGGCCATTTACAGTAGTTTTAAGGCTTTCAGCTTCAAGGAAAACCTAAGTCCCTGTACAATGCAATAGGCTACCGTCACCCCAGCTCCCCAGCTCGACATCTCTAAGTTCAATGTCCTTTTAATGGGGCTTAGTAAGAGATCAGTAACTCGGGTGTCAGGAGATCCCCAGAGCGGAGCGCTTCCCGTGCGCGCTGTTACCCGGGGAGGCCGCAGCCCAGCCGGCGGACAGATGGACGTCAACCGACCCCTCACCACACGCTGCCAACCGTTTATCTATCGTGAAGCCCCAGTGGCAGCGGGGCCGGCCCGAGGGCAGAGCAGGGGGCGGCACTGGGCTCGGGGTGCCGGGCGCCGTCCCTGCGCTCGGCACGACGCCGCTGCCCTGCGGCGGCCGCGAGCAGCCCGGCCGGGCACGGGGGGCCGGGGAGGGCAGCAGGAGCAGCCGTGTCCAGCTTGCCTGAGGGCAGCAGCCTGGGTTAGGTAGCAGAATGACAGCAGTAGGGGATGGGCTGTCCCTCCTGCTCCCCTGCTGCAGTTTGTAGAATCACAGAATGCTTAAGGTTGGAAGGGACCTCTAGAGATCATCCAGTCCAACCCCCTGCACACGCAGGGTCACCTACAGCCTGTGGCTCAGGACTGCGGCCAAGGGGTTTGGAAGGTCTCCAGAGAAGGAGACTCCACAGCCTCCCTGGGCAGCCTGTGCCAGGGCTCTGTCACCCTCACTGGCAAGAAATTTTTCCTAAAGTTCCTGTGGAACTTTTGGTGCTTCAGTTTGTGGCCGTTTCCTCTAGTCCTATCAGCGGCCACCACTGAGAAGAGGCCGCCCCATCCTCCTCACTGCCTCCCTTGAGGTACTGATAGACACTGATCAGGTCTCCTCTCGGCCTTCTCTTCTCCAGGCTGAACAGGCCCAGCTCTCTCAGCCTTTCCTCACAGGGCAGATGTTCCAGGCCCCTGATCATCCTCGTAGCCCTGCGCTGGACTCTCTCCAGCAGCTCCACATCCCTCTTGCACTGGGGAGCCCAGAACTGTCCCCAGTACTGCAGGTGTGGCCTCCCCAGGGCTGAGCAGAGGGGCAGGATCCCTTCCCTGCACAGATGCCCCCTGCTCGCTGCCTGCCTTGCCCTTTCTGCACATGGCGCTCGCGTGCGCAGTGAGCAAGGAAGGGCTGGGAGAAGGAGCTTGGCTCAGCGGCAGGGAGAAGGGGGATGGAGGCTGCGGACAAGAACGCGTGGAGTCAGTGTGGGTGCCCTGCACCCTCTGGGGTCTCCCCAGGTCCGCAGGAGCTGCCGCATGTCGCTCCGTGTTTGCTCCGCAGCAGGAAGGCCGGAGGATGAAAGGGGCTGGCGGCCGCAGAAAGAGAAGAGGCACCTGAGTCTGCACAGCCAACCCCTGCGCGCGCCCAAAAAGGGGCTGCTGGGCACTGAAGATGGAAACGGGAAGTGAAATAACCTGAAATCTCTCTGTCGTGACCTTCCCCATTTTTTGAACTTGTTCTAAACCCTTATGAGATGAAACAATATCACAAGTCAATAAAAAAAGCGCAAAACCATCAGAACAATCCCTTAGAAGTACTGACGTTGGGGGACTGGTATTTCTCTGGGAGCGCAGGCCACAACCCCTGTCTGAGCATGTGAAGCTGTAGCTCGCTCCCAGACCCCAGTACTGCACAACATAAGGTCTAGTCTTGTGACTCAGTGGCCACAACTACACAAGGAAAAAAAATACATGAATTAAAGGGTTGGCTGTTCAGGATTTTCTTTAATAGGCATAAGCATGCTACGAGTGCAGTTCCTTAAGTGCAAAATTGTATTTCATTTGTTTTCACATGAATGAATGTTAGAATACAAGACCTAACACAATACCGAGATGATTTGCAACTTAGATCCCAAAACAGAAAGCAAAATAAATATTGGATGTGTAGTTTATAACTGAGCTTCTCTGCTTTTTGTGGCTGCCTAACAGCTGTGCTACCCTAATTACACACCTAAGGCTTTTTGTTCAAAAGAAACTATGTGAGTTTCTTCACAGAAACCACGTGGCATTAACACATCTGATTCAAAGCATGTTCCTCTTAATGAGTGTTAGAATAGGCCCTGGACTGACCTTCCCGCATAATCCTGCAGTATTTTCTTCCTGACTGTTACAAAAGTCCTGAAACACGGACAGCAATGCGAAAGAACCATCAAGGAGAGAAATCATAATACACAAACAGGGAAAAAGCTGCAGAGCACTTAGAGGCAAATAAAGGCAATTGCAATATTTTTCTTAGAAAAAAACAAAAACAAACAAAAAAACCCAAAGTACACACTTCTCTGTTCAGTAGATGTTTAAAGTAGAATTATACACCCCTGAAAATAGGGGGTATTTTGAAGTGCTTTTGTTTACTCACTGTAATAACCAGCCATTGTATAGAGAGTTGCCACATTCCTCATCCACATTCTAAAACAATTTCCCTAATGTATGATACAGAGCAAAAGGATGACCCTTTTCCAACCTAATATTGCTTGCACATAGTTAGTGATGAACTCTAACAACTTCAGAATAGCAAAAATCCAATTATTTAACAATATAAATATCGATTACTGAAGTTTTAATCGTAAGTATAAAATCTCTATGTAAAACCACATGCTACAGCCTATCTGTACAAAGGCCAGGAAAAAGGTTATTTTTTCATATAACAAAGTGCTACTGCAGAATTGACTGACTTTTGTGAATATTTCTGAAGAAATACAGGTTGTTTGGCTCAGTATTTCCCTACAAAGGATTTAAGGTCTTCCCAGGTTACAAAGCAGTTACTTTTAGGTTATCTAATGGAGAAAAAAAAAAAAAAAAAAGTGTTGAGTTATGGCCATCCAGTCAAACAAGTAGGCATATTCTAATTTTATCTACACTGTTTCCCAGTTTTCACTGTTACTTATGTGGGCTTCTCAACTGAGAACCCTAACAGCTCCTTCTGGGGCTCCAGCTTAAAGCAGCCATTGTCCACAGCCCCCCTGGAAACCCCAGTATTCCCATCTCTCCCTTCACCTGAGGCAGGGAATGGAGTGAAAAGTGGGGAGAGGGGGAATTTCTAAGGCAAGAGCCCAAAAGAGGTGCTCAACTCCAGCTTGACCATTAAAATTCTTCCTTTACATCGTAAGGCTGTCATGACACATTTTCCCAAACATCCTTTTTTTTTTTTTCTTCAATTAAGTACTTTCAGATAGAAAAAAAAGAGAACTTATCCATTTGTTTGGATTTTCCAAACATGAGGCAGTTCAGAGCAAGAGCTGCATCTTGCACCAGCTCCACGTTTGGTGGATCCCTGCGCAGCGACGAGCCTGCCCAAACCTGCTGCTTTCAGAGCACCTGCATTCCAGACACCAGGAAGACACCTCAGAGCAATGACAGAGCTACCCAGCTGACACCTGCAGGGCCAGTGGCCACTGTAACGTCTCGCAGAGCCCGCAGAGCCCAAGCACACGGAGCCACGTCGCGTGTGTGCACACTACATTAGAATACGAAATATGGGAGCCATATGTGTACAGAGTTATAGTCAGAAAAAGACAAAGACACCAGGAATGTTCCCAAAGATCAAATATCCCAGATCAAGCTCTGATATTCTGCATTATATCATGGTAAATATGATATTCACTCTTATACCTTTAATTTTGCCATATAAAATTTAGATATTCCAATTTGTATGGCAAAGACAGTATTTTCATATTGGTCCATAACACTGAAGTGCATCAAAATCAGATTTTCAGCATTTGTTCAGCAGCTGCTAAATGAAAAAGGAAGTTTTCTGTAGCTGGTGGAAATCGTTTTTGTTTCAGGGCCTCAGAGTTAAGGGTTGGTTTATCATTGCCATCAGAAACTTCTGTGAGTGATGCTAAAGTAGTCAAGATTTCTTTTGTCTTCAGTGAAATATCCTTGATGAACATAAAAAAAAAAAAAAAAAAAGGAAGCATGAATACGGCATGAAGTATTACAATGTTTTAACATCTACTTATTTTTAATATTTAAGAAAAAAAATGATAAATAACAGGTTCAAGTTAAGGAGTCCATTTATTTTATGGAAATTTTGCAATAGCTCTTCAGGTGGCTTTTGTGCAATGTTGAATAAAGATGTATGGGCCCCTATCACTTGTCTGAGCTCTTTGCCTAAGGGGCTCAGTTGAAGAATCCATTAGCTGGGGAAGGAAGTGAAAAGGATCATTGTAGAAATCAGACTTTACAGCTGAGAAGCCCCATCGCAGTAGGACGTGTCCCAAGGTATTGACTATTCTGTTGACAAGGTATTGAGCAAACTACATGTGATGTAGAATAAAACCGGGAAACTAATTTTACAAGAAGTCTTAAATTCAAGACAATTCGTGAAATTTCTTCAGCAACAAGATCACCCAGCAGATAATATAAACTTAATATATATCATCCTTAAAAGCTACCTGAGGAATAAAAATGCTCATTTATAATAGGGCAGAGATTAGGAAAAATCAGGTGATCTTAGGCACAATATTCCTTAGCCTTCCTCTCCCCCTTAAGTTCTACCGATAAAAGTAATTTAAGTAGATAAAAATACTGACTTTAATGACTTGGCTGTCCGATTTATCTGGATCTTCTGCAGACTGAACAATTAGTTGTCCTATCTCTTTGTGAAGTTTTCCCATTATCATTGCCTCTGAGTAGAAAAAAAAAAATCATATAAATCTATCTTTATTTCAAAGACAGAGAACCTAATATTTAAAACTTGTAGCATCTTTCTTCCAAGGACAGGGGAATCATTTTTATGAGAAAATACCCCTAACTCATCTACATCCCTCAATTAAGTTCTTTGAAAATATTCCTTTAAAAGGATTAAGCCTGCTTGTCTTACTGACTACTATGGAGGTTACATATTCTCAGTCTTTATTGTTCTTGTTGGGTTAAAGCCAATATTTGAAATTATAGAAAAAGATTTAACAACTTACAATGGCAATATATAACTGATTTATAGCCAGAATCGAGAAGCTATGCCAGGAAGTGTTCTGCATTAAAGAAAATTGAAATTCAACAAAAATGAAGCTTTTTAAATGCTGTAAAATGACTCTTTTTGTCTACGTCTATCCAAATTCCAAGTTTCACCAGTCTTTACAGGTCTCAATAAGAAAGAAATACAGAAGCTTACACCTTGCACTTTCGACCTTGCCAAATACAAGATTATTCTAGAGTTTTGAGAGTTACAGTAAGTACTGAACCTAGCCCTAAGTTGAACAAACACCCCCAAATTCTATACACTGACAACCAACCTTTCACTCCAGGGGAAATAGTGATCTCACTGTCTGCCAAATTCACATACACATCGTAGAGGTCTGGTCTACTGCTCACTTCAGAATCTGTAAATCCAGCAATGTAACCTGGAGAGCAGAGTGTTGTCAAGATTATCAGGCAATGACAAAAATTTCATAGTAAAAAAATGCAAAACAAAACCAATAGATCAGAGAAAGCTACAGTCCCAAAGTCTGTTTTTAGAGTACTTGCCCAAACACAAGGGGTTGTTCTCTTGATATCTTTGGGCATTTGAAGAGAAACTCTTTACCTCTCTATCAGCTCTTTATCTCTGAGGAACTTAAAAATCAGCTCCTAAAGTTGCTTTGGACATCAAAGAATCCTGAACACTATGTATAATACAAAAGGCTCTCACTTTGAAATATTCAAAACTTGCCACTTAGACTATACGTTTGCAAGTAGATAATCTAATAAACTTTTTTAAAGTGCTATTTGGAAGCCTTGTGCTACTGTCCAAGTCAGTATTAGAGTGACTGCAGAACAATAATACTACCAAATTTTCTTATCTATCGCATGCCAGTCAAGCACATTTACAGCAGCTTTTCTCTGTGGAAGATGCCTGATGAGCTGAAATAAGCACTGTTGGTAATGCAGTAGGAATACAGAAGTTGGGCAGCCTTCTTCCTTAGACTGCATAATCTCTGATTTGTCACATTATGTGTCACATTGAACTTTGCATAAATGCAGGAGGAGGCCCTTGGTTAAGTGTTAAATACTGTATGCGCGGTGATGTTACATGAGGAAATCACACGCCTATAGCTGGTGAAGTCTGCCTGTAATTAGGAGCCAAAGACTTCACTGTCAACAGTCAGAATAAAAATTTTGAACTTCAGAGTTAGGAATGAAAAACAAATATCCTAAAAACAACACCATGAACCATGCAAAAGATTAGAAAAAATAGCTTATCTAAAGTGAGTTGGTTCTATATAACAGTAAGACTTTTAATCCAACTGATCACTACAGTCAGTGTCTAAGACGCTTTCTATACTGTAATACCTATATCTGTAATTAAGGGCAGACTGGTAAGAATCCACTCAGAATCACCAGATTAACTATTCATCTTCCAAAACTTTTTTTTTTTTTTTTTTTTTTTTTGGGGGGGGGTTGTTTCTAAAGAAAAAGATAAGGTTTGTTTTTAAATAACAGCATTAGTGGCAAAATAGCCCTTCCCCCCCACCCCCCCAAAGAATGCTGAGGCAAGACATTTCATCAGTAAAAAACAAAAGTCAAATTTCATTTATATTTTTACGAATAAATTAGAACTACCTGTGCAGGCTTTTAAGGCTTCTATTTCCTCTTCATTTAGATGTACATATGAATGAAGAATTGACCAGTCTTGTCGATGCCACACTAAAGCAGGTAGAGTCCTAAGGAAATGAGATTGGCATTTGACACACATGAGGTTTTTATCTGTACTAATTAGAGGTTTCACAGTCTGAAATGTATGTCATAAGGAAGAACAAATATGACTGGATCTCACTCAGCACGTGGGTTCACAGAGATGACAGAGATTTCTGCCATCAGTGCAAGCAGTTTATCACTCAGTCACTGTTAAATTTGTCTGAGTTTTTCAATAGACTTCAATAAGACATAAAATTAACTATATTTCTCTCTAAATATGGATATTTCTCTAAATGGAAGTTCAAGATTTGTTGGACATTTGCAAGGGGACAGGGAGGTAGAGACTGGAAGAGTTAAGCTGTACCTGGTAAACTCCTGGATTGCTTCTACTCTAGGATGATATACTACAATTCTTTTCTTTAACATCAGTGCTGTATAAAGGATAACTGTTTCCATTCCAAACTGAGATACTATATCTAGGAAAGAGGGGGAAAAATATTTTATATAAGATATATATTCTGATACTTTGATTAGTTTTTGAAGCAGCTTAGTAATAATAACATTGATAGTGCTGTTCATACTATTTACTTGAACAATACATGAACACTGGATTATATTTTATATGGTTGGATACACATTTTGTTTCATAGATTGTACAAATGAAATCAGAACAGAAATTTTGGGTATTAGCCACCTTTGATGGAACCAGCAAGGTAAGCCTTCCGAGCATCAAAATCTTTGCTGAGAAAAGATCCATTTTCTTCACTTTGGCAGACCCCCTTTGTAAGGACTGCAATGTAACTCTCCATCATTTTAACTGGGGTCCCATGCTTCATGTAGATTCTGTACAAAAAGAAAGAGTCTGGTATTTTGACTGTAACCAGTATCAACAAATACATGAAAAGATCGTGGTATCACCAAGAGAACATCTTTAGGAAGGATCCTTATTTTAAGCATCTGGTTGAGCTTTAAATACCGAAGTGGAAATCTTCCAATATGAACTCAACAACTTTTCATTTTAGCTATAGTGCAAAGCTTTGTCTCACCTGAAACTCAGCTACTCTTTTTAATTTCCAAATTCATCCTAGATTTGAAGGAAAAAAAATAATGCTAAAGTGATCCACAGGCAACCTAAATATTTTGGTATCAGCAGAACAGAACAATCTCAGCTTTTCAACTCGACTTCATGGCGTTCCTGAGTTATTGATACAATAACCTAACAATCATACCAAATCAGCTCCTAAATTTCAGGGAATGCACTTGGTATCAAGAGCCAGAACCCAAATGATTTGAAGGGAAAGATGCAGAGGGGGATCATGAGAATGGACACATGAAAGCAAGTGGGCAAAGCTGGTAAGGAGCAGCAGAGGGGAAGATGGTAGCCTGGTTGGAAGGAGGGAGTAGAGCCACAGACCTGGAGAAGTAAAAAACTCTCCGTCTTTAAGTAAAAAGTTCATGGGGGTTGTATCTACTTCAGAGCCATGGTGTGGAGGGATGCAAATTGCCTGCCGTGCGTACAGAGCACTGACCTCTTCCCCAATGCTTATAATTTTAAAATAAGGTGCTTTTGAAGGAAAAAAAAAAAAAAAAAGTGCATGTGTGGCAGACGGAAGACCCTCTGATATGATAAAACATATTAGGCACCTGACATTCTTCCAACACTTACTGCATGAACTCAAGGCCACCAGATCAAATCATTTACCAATCTAGAATGTATACGGTTTGATTCACAGGCTGTAGGGCAGGATTTCCAGAAGATTGTTAGACTAAATGAAAGCAACGGGTTGCATTAGTCTTTTGGCATGACAAGATCAAAATACATACATAGTAACATTCAAAGGCAGTTTTTATACAGACCTACACAGTATCCTAGTAAAGGCTGCATATTTCTCTGGGTTAAAGTCTTTGGCCGTCAGAATAATAGAGAAGTGGGTCACCTGAGCAAGACACACAGAAAAAAACATATGGCTTATAAGATCCCATATTAACAGAGGTGTTTACATTTTTGAATTTACTGCAGTACTCAGACAAGATGTTTCAATACTAAAAGAAAAAAAAAGTGGGTTGTAACAGCCCAATCCAATCCAATTTGCTCCAGATCCAATTTGTTAGCTGCAGGAAAGATCTAGCTAATAGAGTCCGGTGTGACTCACTTCCACTGAATCTGAGCTGGTATACACTGGATTTGCTTTATTTATTATATAATGAGCTACCTTTCTTATAATGTCATGAGATCACTTCAAAACACATACAAGTGTTTCCTCCCCACCTGGATGGGCATCAAATTTCTAGAATTTGTTGCAAAAAGCAGCTGTGGAGGCACACCGTATTGACAGATTCAAGGCAGATTTGACAAATCCATGTCTAACAGGCCCATAAACAGACATATTCTTTAACTTCCTTATTTGTGGACTGTGAAGACTTGGAGAAGATGAAAAAGAAATGAAAAAAAAAAGTGGTATGATAACAGGCAAAGTCCTACCTTTTTCAGGGCTGAAGAATCTTGAACCTCCACGGTTGTGATGTAGAACCACGATCTTTTATACTGACCAAACACAAAGGTATGAAGCAACTTATTATTTTCATCGGTAAGGCAGCATTTTCTCAGCAAGAGACTCCTCAGCTCAGCTGTTACGGACGGATAACACCAAACCCACAGAGCATCTCCACTGGTGTCTTTTTCTACGGTGGAAAGATGTTCACTGTGAGAATGCCAAACAGCAGCAAGGAAGCGAATCGACTGGTTAATCACATTTGTTGCCTGGAACCGGATTAAAATTCCATTTCGCACTGACCGGGGGGGCCGCGCACCCGAGGCCCTCCCTGCCCGCCCCGGGGCCGGCCGGGGAGCCAAGGGGGCTCTGCCGGAAGGGAAGGGAAGGGAAGGGAAGGGAAGGGAAGGGAAGG
>VZSV01000145.1:1404890-1428066 GCA_013398735.1 Nothocercus julius
GCGGCCGCCTCCGCCGTGAGCCAGGTCGGGCGCTCCTTCGTCGGCTTCGCTCTTAGCAGCCCTGCCGCTCCGGAGCGGCCCTGGCGACAGGAAAACGCTGAATAAAGTACCGAATATCCCGAGGATTTCAACTTCATAGTTATCTTTTAAAATAACTTCTCCCCAAACAATAGAAATGGGGTACAGTGTGTCCTGCGAGGAAATTGTAGGTTAATCTTTTTATTGCATATATCAAAGCTACATATACTCCACCCAGGAATTGTGCACTTTAATCATAAAGTCTTAGAGCTGTGCTGGAAGAGCAAGTCAAACTACTACCTACTGACTGCAAACTGCCCTTTAAGTCTTAGGTTTTGTTTTCTCTTTCCTGGGAAAAACAGTTTGAAGTTTTAAATTAATATCTCTGTACTATTGCAAGTCCATTAAATTCTAATGGGTTGGAGGCCTGGGAGAGAAAAGTCTACTGAAAAATGCAAAGAAACCCAAATTTTACTACACTGATTTTAAAAAAAAAAAGAAAAACAAAAAAAACAAGGCTTTGTACGCTGCAGAGGCTTAAGCTTGCAAGCCTTTGCAGAGCTGCAAGGCTTTTTAATCTAGCTATGTGTGCGTGTAGTAAAGGGTGAGAAATTGTTAAACTTAATTTACATGCAGTGAAAAGCACTTTAATGTTAAACTGATGTTTCAAACTTAAAAAACTCAATGCAACTTCCGGTGTTTTAGTTTTTGTATTTATATGTAAGGCTTAAGTCAGCACTTAGATATATTTTATGCTTTGGGTTCTTTAATGATCTCAATATACATACAGGAAGTTTAGAAGCAAAATGAACTCGATGGAGTATAGATGTGTATTTTTTAAGAAACATTTTTTTTCTTTTTTCCTCCCAAAGGACAGATGTGGGCCAAAGCCAACCTATCGCTATTGTTTTGTAGTGAAGGATGAAATGCAACTTCTGACAGTATTTTGTTGTTGTGAAATGGAGCCCGCTTTGTAGCGGAGACAATCTGTGATATCCTTGCTTCTGTAGCAACTTAGGGTTTTTTCTACATTGAAACTTTAGCTTACTTAAGCACTTTGGTTAACACTAGGTTAGTTGTTTGTGCGTAGCAGCTAGTTCATGCCCAGTCAGCTTCAGTTCATGTTTATGGATACCTTTTAACATACATCATGACCTGTATGATATAATGGGTGGGAAGGGAGAAAAGGGCATTCAGATACAGGAGCTAATGCTTTAAATACGGTCTGTTACAGTTTTTTTTTGTAACTTACAGTTTCAATTGTGAGGCACAGGGCTGTGTGCTGCTTTTGACTTTTCAGGTTCACTTTCTGCTTTTATGGAAGTCTTTGTTAAATTAGCCTTAATTATTTTACTTACTGGCAAGAACTTGCTTGACTAGAATTAATTAAAAGTATGAAGCAGTATGAATTAATATTATGCTTTGTCCAGTTGGTTATCAACCATTAAGAGTCATGGTTGGAGCAGTCTGGCTTTACTGTAAGAATTCAACTTGCTCTTCAGGTTTATTTTCATAAATAAAAAATTGTGAAGCTGAGCAGTAATTGCTTTCAAAGCAGCCCTGAAGTGGAATAACAGCCTAAATTATAAGATAGACTATAGCTTTATTAAAACTCTCTTGATGAATACTTAAAAAATAAATTAAAAAAAAAAAAGTTGATCGCTGTCACTTTGTAACTTTATTTGTCTTCAAAGGTAACCCTAAACTTCATCTAGAAAGGAGCAAGCTTATTCTATGCAAGCTCATGATTTAAATAAATTAATTGCAGAATATGTGAAAGGGTTTCAATTCCACTGCTATTTTTGGATTATAACTTTTAGCCTAGTTTACCTTCAGTTCTAACATTCCAAATCCTAAAACTCTATTTTTGTTTATATATATAATTTGAAAAATGTGTGTGTGTGTGTGTCTGTGTATTAAACATGGATAATGAGTGCACAGCAGGGTCCCTCCTCTTCTAGAAGCTCTGTTTGTACATGTGAGCACTGTGAACAGGCCTTTACTTTCCCTCTTCCATCCACTTTGGCATTCTTTCTTTAGGAATGTAGTCATTTCTAAAGTACTTTGTGGAAAGTACTCCATACCTCTTCTTTTAAGAATGTTTCCTTTTAATTATACTCTTGTCTTTATTTCATTTGATTTCTTTTTTTTTCTTTGTTCTTAGTCATTTTCTCATCTTCTTTTCCTTCCCCCTTTCTCTTTATTCTTTTTCTTTTAATCCATTTTCTGTTCTTGATGTTCTCTTGTTCTGCCCTTGTGCAATTAAGAGTGCCCCTAGTGTAGGGCCTTGTATGTTGACAACGACTTTGCTGCTTCTGTATTTGCTCCTGGGTGGTTTAGTGTGTTTTGTACTAAGGAGAACATGTGGTGTGTCATGGTTGGGAGTTGCTGTGATGCTCAGAGATTTTGTTAGTAACAGCAGCTGCTTAGGGTGCTAAAAAGGACGGTGATTTCAGCAGCAAGGATGGTGTAAAAAATTCCTGCCTCTTCGTTTAGGATGAAAAAGGTATTAGTTTAACTGTTACGTAAACTGAATTTCTAAGCCTGTCTGAATTAGTAAGAATAAAATCCCAAACAACTTTTCGGAGTGTTATTATTTTTTTTTTTAATCAGATAGTAAGATTGAAGACTCATTGACAGGACTTTAGGCCAAAGTCACTGCCACATGAATGGTGTTAGTAGGCATTGTACCGGAAGGCTCGTAGTTTATATTCTATGTCCTTTTTGATGAAACTAGCTTCAAAATTGGATGCAGACAAATAAGTATGAAATGTCCAATCAAGCACTGATAGAAATATAATCAAAGTATTTAGCAGAGTTTGGTGTGAATTGTCTACTCTTCTATTAATTAGACTTTGCTTTCAGAATTTCTTGAGGTTGGCAAAAAGCAGCCTGCCCTTGATGTTCTCTATGATGTTATGAAAAGTAAAAAACACCGAACATGGCAAAAGATTCACGAGCCGATTATGCTGAAGTACCTAGAGCTCTGCGTGGATCTCCGCAAGAGTCACCTTGCGAAAGAAGGACTGTACCAGTACAAGAACATTTGCCAGCAGGTATGTCTCTTGAAACTTAGTTATTATTTGCAGCATGGTATATGTCAGCTGATAAGATATTAAAAAAAAAAAAAAAAAAACCTAGTCTTGAGTTAGAATAGATTTGCTTTTTAGGTGTTCCTTCTTTTATAGAATTTGCATTTTAAATATTTGCCTGTCTGTTGTGGGGGAAACTATTTTAAATGTTCTACCTTTTACTGTAGGTGAACATCAAATCTTTAGAGGATGTTGTTCGAGCCTATTTAAAATTAGCTGAAGAAAAAACAGAAGCAGCTAAGGAAGAATCACAGCAGATGGTACTGGATATAGAAGATTTAGATAACATTCAAACTCCAGAAAGGTAGGAAGCCTTTCTTAAAAGCCCTGCATAGCAAAATATTCTTATTTTTTCTGTTTCTCTCTTAAATGCAGATGCATACTTTAAAGGGTACCTAATAAGAACTATATGGGTGCAAGGGTACAAAGTGCTTTTTGACAGAGCACGCAGCTCTGGAAGTGATAAGGATATGGTGGAAGAGGGGGACTATGTGTAATTTCAGTTTTGCACACTAGGCTAAAATATGAACAGTTGTATGACCCATAGAAATGTGTGACTGCTGGAACAGGACCGAAGAGACTAGCTAATGGAGGAGGCAGAACTGAGAAACAGGTTTGCCTCCCATAAAATTAAAGAAACAAGTAAAACCAGAAGGTGAACGGAAAAGAAACAGAGAAACCTCTGTATTCCAGAAGAGAAGAAAAGGTGGTGGACAGAGCCGAGGGTCAGTGTGCAGGGAGTGCTGATGATGCATACGAGCAGGAAGGATCCATACTTGCAAGGAAGAATAAGGGTTATTTGATCAGGCTCTTCTTAGAGTTGCTTGTATGGGTGGAGCCATCTTTTGAAGAGGACCTGAAGATTGGTCAAAGCACTGGATCCAGAAATTGAGATGATGAATAGCTAAAGATAGAAAGATAGACAGCAGAAGGACAGAAGTGTGAATTTATAGGATGAAAGTACACAAGTAATAAGAATGTGGTAGAATAACAGTTGCAACTGGAGTATTGATTGTTCAGGAAACCCAGCGTAAGGTTCAAGAGACCGACTGATACGTTGGGGAGGAAAAAAGGGAAAAATAGAAGGGGTAGCCTGAATTGAAGAAAAATCAGTGAAGCAAAGGCCCTATAGCAAAGAAAAAGAAATAGGTACAGTGAGAACTGTTCTGGGAACCAGGCCATATCTTTATAGTATCTAGTTGAATCTCCATAGAAATGCTCGTATTAGACAATTAGTTACTGTAAACTATTTATTTTCGAATGTTGAACAAATGCTATTAGGGACAAATATGTGTAATGTTATTTTACACTTGCTTAGATAATTGATGATATCATAGAAGAAAGGGTCTTAAAGGTAAGTTCTGAGTGTTACGGTTAATTGAACGGAAAGGCATTTGAAGAGAGGATACCGAAGAACTTTGAAAGAGTGCAAAGGAGGACTGATCAGTAAATACATCTACCTTAGCATATTGACCTTTGTTTAACATATAGCTTAAGCAAGCAGTGCCAGGTTATGGTGTAACCACTCTCAAATTACTGATTTCTTCTGCTCTGCTAGAAGTCACCATTCTGTTGTCAAAGCGGTTTGTGGGAGACCTTCCTAATTGGCTTCAGGCAAAATGAGGTCAGCACAAAGTGTGTATCTATGTCCTTCAAATGAATCTATTGGTTTAGGGAATGCTCACATTAACTGCTGGAGTTTATATGAGCTGACAGAGCTACCAGCTATGTGGTGCCTTCTTCAGAGAAGAGGTGAAAGGTGGGGAGCAAGTAATGTTTTCAGTCTTTCCAGCTGATTTTGGAAGAAGATAGCTATCCACATCTGAGAAATGCGGGGAATAAATTAAAATCTCTGTATTTCAAAACAAATTAAACCTCAGGAAGATATTAAAAGATGTAACAAAGGGATCTTCAGCCATAAGTGGAGAGTTCTGGGGAAAATAGTACTAAAATTCTCTGAGGAAGTGGCTGGAATTAGCTTTGTTAGGTGTGATCTGAAAATTAAAGCAATGCTTCGTGTTTGTAAGAATGTTGATGCTGAAATAAAAGGAAGATAGTTTTGGAGAGTTAAAAAATTACCATGTCTGAGGTAGAGGGAAGCAGCTGTTGCTACTGTGCCAGAAGGGATATTTCAGTTGGGTTGACAGGTGACAAAGATGTTGCCTAATGAGCGACTGACAACATGCAGTAATGAAAGGAGAGGTGAAGGAGGACAGGTGTTGCTATGAAATCTTTCAAGGAAAATCCTGGCATAGAGAGAATTTAGTAAAGATATAAGATGCTAGAGAAATTTAATGAAGATACAAAACTGGAAGAAACTGTCAAGGTGGAGGAAGGTTTTGTCTTGTGTAGGTGACCATGAGGAATGGAGTTACAGTAGTCAAATAAAAACCACAAGATGTGGAGTAAAAACAAAGATGTGGAGTAGAAGGCAATGGATTGAATGCAAGGCTGTGCTGCAAGTGCTGGGTGGTTAGCAGTTGCAAGAAATCGAAGAGTTGGAATTCTGTCTTTAGTGGTTGTTCCAGATGACAAAGCCATATGGCAATGAAAAGCAATTTCAATACTAATGTATTTCAGGTGGTGAAGACTGAGATCTGTAAAAAATAAATAAATAAATAAGGACCTGAGGAGACTATTGAATCTTTCCATCTTTTCCATAAATTGTAATTTGAATTCTTCCTCACAGGTGCTAGTCTAACCTGCTTTTATTCTGCAATAATAAAAATTCCTCAACCTCTCTTGCCATTTCGTATTTTGACATTTTATTATCCTCAATAATAGCAAATTATTCCCAATGTCTAATGGAATTATTCTTTGTTACAGAGAAATCCCATCAATACCTAGATACTGAAGATTGACTGAGTGGCTCTTCCTTTACATATTTCTCTTTTATGTTTTTGAGGACTAAAAAATGTCTCAGTCCGAGTTCTTCAGTGAACAGTCTGAGTGTTCAGTGTTTCTTAGGTCATATTTTCTAGACTACTTGCCATTCTTCTTTGCTTGATTTGGTGGGGAAATTCCATCTTTAGTTTGCATGTGATACTAATGCTCAAGAAGGTTGCATTAGAACTGGAAGCAATGTGGAAAAGGTAGTTGAAAAGTTGCATGAACAGACAGTTTATATTAAAACCTTGGTACAGAAAGGATTTTAAAAATGAAAGCTTATAAAAAGTCAGATGGTTCTTTAAGTTTATCATTGGTAGGAGTAGGGAGACACAGGATTACAGAGCATAAGTAATAATATTGGTGATAGGAGTGAAATTGTCTTAGTGTCTTAGTCCCTTCCAGTCCTTTATTTTTTGTAAACTTGGAACCTGGAATCAGGGGCCATTAAAAGCAGAATTGTCAGATCTCACTTCTGACATCTTTAAGAGTCCATTTTTTCATGCCAGAATTTTGAAAGGATTTCATACTTTCAACGTCAATTTATTCTTATTGCCAGTGTCTAAGCACTTAGGAAAGATAGCATGTTGAGATGATAGCTGGAGGGACTTTTGTTAATTGAGCAGTGAGAGAAATTGATGTTTAACATAATTTATAATAAGGTATGCCCAATTATATATGATCCTCTTAAGTGTGACAGGATGGGTAATTAAATAGATAAAGTGATACTTTGCCAAAGCCTGTAAGTAGGGCAAGTCAGACTTGAGTTTTGTTAGGATAATATTGGGGTATAAAGTAATTCTTGCGGGGCATACAGTTTGCTTGTTAACAGAATTAAAAATAGAAAAAGGCAAACCAAGTTCAGGTTGCAAATAAAAGGCAGGGGTTTGAACTGTTTATATGTGCTAGTACAGCTTTGTTTTTTTTGTTGTTGTTGTTTGTTTGTTTTCTTTTTTTTTTTTCTTTATTTTTAGAGGTAGTGCAAATCATGAGGCTACAGAATATCGGGTTTCCGCTGTGTCATGTCAACAAGTTCAGATGAGCTCCCTGTGCTAGCACTACAGGTGGCTGAAGAAGGAAATTTCAGCAAGCAGGAAAATATCCCAGAGGATAATGATACTGGGATCCAACAGAGGCACAGCCAGCTGCTGCCTTGTAGAAGAGGGAAGGAGAGAATTCTGGAATGAGTTTCCTTTGGCTAACAGGAAGGACATGCAGAGCCCTGAGGCCTCTGTTCTCTCTGCAGCATGTATGTGTCAAGTTAGCAAAAAAAACAAAGATATTTTGCATCCTTTAGAGGAAGAGTCTGAGGGACCAGTTTGAAAATAATGAATAGATTTCTTGTTAGATGTTCGGATTCCTCTGCTCTCACCTTGAATACTGAAAAACTAGAATTATGGGGAATAATATACTGTTTTTTGATTCCCTCTCCCTCTTGATTATAGTGTTCTTTTGAGTGCTGTGAGTGGGGAAGACACTCAGGATCGTACTGACCGACTGCTTTTGACACCTTGGGTTAAATTTCTGTGGGAATCATACAGACAATGTTTGGATCTTCTCCGAAATAATTCTAGAGTGGAACGTCTGTACCATGATATTGCACAGCAAGGTAAGTTAGGAGATGGAAACAAAAGTGTAATGAAAATCAGGACAACCAGTGTTACGTATTTTAAAACTACAAAATTATGACTTATTTTGTTATGCCTCGGAGTGGAAAATGTGCTAATTTCTTAACTTTATGTATGTGTAGTGTTCTTAAAATTACAAAAGTTCCTTAAAATTGGTGGGGTTCTCAAACTTTTCTTGTAACAAAAATATTCAAGGAAAAAGTTATTTTCCTGGCTATAATGACAGCCAAGAATTAGTAGTGCTGCATCTCTGTTTTTTTTGTTTGTTACTCACTGATCAAAATTAGTCTAGTTTTTCTCTTTTCGATGGCAGTTGTGCTTTCCATATATGTATGCTGTATCAACTAAATTCCAGAACTGACATACATAAAAGGAGTACTCTAAAAGGATCATAAACTATGAATTTTTGCATAGAAGTAACTTAGGAAAATTGTATTTGGAAGGTGATAGGAAATGGTCAGTCTATTTCTTCCTGGCATAATTTTGCAAATACTGATTTATTAAGAATTGGTATTTTTCGTTGTTCATTTTTTGTTAGTTTAAGGACAAGAGAGAAATGGAACAACTTTCCCTTTGTGGATATGACTTAGGGGTCTGTATTTTTGAGAAAGAGGCTTTTTTTTTTTTTTTTTTTTTTTTTTAGCTAAACTCAAATTATGCAAGTACGCTAGGAAAGGTGGCTGATTGGCTCTATGTGCCTTATTATGTTTAAGTGTGTGCTACAGTGCTAGAAGTCAGTCTTTTACCAGTTACTGATATAGAAACTTTACATTTTAGATGGCAGTGACCCAATGGAAACAGATTTTTGACAGAGAAATTAACGGATCAAAGCTTTTTTCATTTTTTCTGTCATTTGCATTCTTTTGAAAGCCCTATTGAGTTTATTGTGCTAATACGTAAATACATAAATAAATGGCTTGAGACTTTTCCCCCACGTTTTACAGAGCTTGAATGCTTGAATTCCTCTGAGCCTCAGAGCTTTATTTGCAGTAAGTTCAAAATAAAAACAAGAAACTCTGCTTAGAATGTTTTAGAGATGCAAAGTGTCCATGTCTTGGGTTTAATTTTGTAGGAGCATCTCTCTTTTTTGAGGTCAGGTTGGTAGTGCTCTGCACTGTCACTTAATCTAAATCTTGTGTATAATTATTATGTCTTGCTTTTAATGTGTCTTTGGCTGTAAGATTCTGCCAACATACCGATTTCATATTTGAAAGCCATTTAGGATTACAGTGAGATCGTCACTCATTAACATTCCTTGTTTGTCTCGTTCATTTTTGCAGCTTTTAAGTTCTGCCTGCAGTACACGCGTAAGGCTGAGTTCCGTAAGCTCTGCGATAACCTGAGAATGCACTTGGGGCAGATCCAGCGTCACCATAACCAGAGCACAGCAATCAACCTCAACAACCCCGAGAGCCAGTCGATGCACCTGGAGACCCGCCTGGTGCAGCTTGACAGCGCTATTAGCATGGAGCTGTGGCAGGTATGAGGATTCCTGGCTCCTGTAACCATAGCATCGTCTTCAGCTTCTCCACAGTCTGTTCCACCTGGGGCACTCTCCGTGCTGTATTCTCCATGATAAAGACAGGATTCTAGCTGAAGAATAAAGGTTATATATCTAGACTGCGATACCATATGCATATGCAATATTTGAAGTCTGATATTTCTGGAATTGCTTTTTCACACAGCATTTCAAAGCAAGCGTCTGCTGGTAGCATTTAGTTGTGAAGTTTCTGAAGCTTGCTCAAGCTGTGGAAGTTAATTACGGTTTCCCCTCTTCTCACACTTTGCATTCCCATGAACTAGGGCACCTGGAAGTAGCTGGTAAACACTGAAGTCTGTTGGGCTGGGGCCTCAGCACTGCTATTTGAAGTGCCCTAGTACCTACCCAGGGAGAGCGCTATGGCAGAAAGACTTTCCAAGACGTGCTTTCCTTTTGGAACCTTCCCAGTATCAAAGTAGTTGAAACTACTGATTTTGATCCAGAGAACTTTCGCTGTTGCGTTATTTCCTTTTTAGATTTGTAAGTAATTACATGTAAGGTGTTTCTTGATTTCTATATATTTTTAGGGGAGACTCTTCCAAATTTTTTGGTCACATATGCTTATATGGAAAATGGTAGGTGGTGGGAAATTTTCAGATATTCTTACCATTTCCTTGTTTTTTTTTCTTTTTAGCTTAAAATCTGAAAAAAAAAATCTTTAGAAAATTACTCAAAACTTTAACTGACAAATTGTAGCAGGTGGAGTTAATAGATAGGCAGTATATACAAATAATTTCTTTAGTAGGTAGGAAGTATTTGATTTCATGGAGCTGGCAAAGCTAAAGTTCACATCTTTGAGGCAATTACAGGCTTATAGTCTTATAAAAGCCTTCACTTCAATAACTTCCTTGAAGTAGTATTCTGTTTCTTTCTTTAGGAAGCTTTCAAAGCAGTGGAGGATATTCATGGGCTGTTTGCACTGTCGAAGAAACCACCCAAACCACAGCTGATGGCAAATTATTATCACAAAGTTTCAACTGTTTTCTGGAAATCGGGGAATGCTCTTTTCCATGCATCCACACTTCACCGACTGTATCACTTGTCAAGAGAAATGCGGAAGAATCTTACACAAGAGGAGATGCAGAGGTGGGGAAAGATAGTTACTGTGATCATAGATTCTATTTTTAACCTCTTAAATTCAAAAATAAATTAAATTGCACTCCCAAAAGTAGGGGATGGCATATGCTTAGCTATGAGCAGCTTTGCTTGAAATGTCCCCAAGAGAAATCTAGAGCAAAAAGGATAATTTTGCTAAGCTACAGCGTTAGTCTAGTAAAAGTCAGGATCACCTGAGTTAAACTTCGTTTTCTGTAGCTGTCTGGGATTCAAAGCAAGTTAATAAGTACGTGTGTTTTGTTTCCTTTGCAATTTGGCTAGTATAAGCTTTTTCTCAAAGTTGATCCATACAGGAGTGTGTAAGTTCTTTGTTCTTTTGGTAATTGTGATACTGGCAAGACTCTTCAGACATGCAGGATCATTGACTGTATTAACCTCACAAGTTCATTTACAGGCCTTTATAGAATCAGAGTCTAGCGGGAATAAATATTCCACATAACTTCTTAAATTCCGGCTCATCTTTGTGCTATTGTCAAAATGTAATGTCATTTGTACTGTAACATCAAAGAGCACATCCAGCTTTTTCAGGAACATTTAAAAATTGTTGCAATCAAAATGATTTTTATGGATTTGCAGTTAACATTACTTCTGAATTGTCTCTGCTTTCTATTGTTGTAATCATTTCACAGGATCTTTAGGTTTGTATTTTTACAGTTTTTCAGCATCTGCTGAAAACTGCTCCTGTTCCCATGCAGTCCTTATGCGTTGGTGTATATATGTAAAAGAACTGTTCTCAGACCTACCCTCTTTTGTGGTTTTGTCAACAGGATGTCCACTCGAGTCCTTTTGGCCACTCTGTCGATTCCCATAACTCCGGAGCGCACAGATATCGCCCGCCTCCTGGACATGGATGGCATCATTGTTGAAAAGCAGCGGCGTCTGGCAACCCTGCTGGGTCTTCAGGCCCCCCCTACCCGGGGCAGTCTCATTAATGACATGGTAGGTAGTGATGCCTGGGTGAGAAGCTTTTGAACATGGGAGTCTGGTTGCTTTCTAGAAGCACTGCACTTAAGTGTGAGGCATTAGTTTCAAAATGAAAAGTCTTATTATATGACTTACAGTATAGTGCTGAAATTTCTGATTCATGAGAGAGACTGTGGATAAGAGTAGCAATAAAGGAAAGCTTGAATCTTTGCATAAAGTAAAGGTTAACATTCAGTATTGTCCATTATATTAACCAAAAAACAGCTGTCTTGTTTTGAAACTTTTAGAGGGGCTCTGAAAAAGGTTTTGAACTAGAACTTTGTTTTTTTTTTCCTACATTAAGGGGAGGAATATTTAATGGAACATAAGTTTTATTCCTCTCTTTTTTGGGTTTTAAATACCTTTTGGATAGGGATAGATCGGATATCAAATATTGGGCAGGAGGGACTTAAATAGTTACGAAAAATTGCTTTTGCTTAACTCAAATGCTAGATGTAGCTGTCTTTAAACCTTCCGGATGCACGCATGCCTAAAACTTACATTTGTCATTCATTTTATAGGTTGTATTAAATGGCCTTCTGGGCAGTTCTGCAGTTTGACTTAAAAATGGTTTAAAAGTTTAAAAATTGTGATCTGAGATACTTGTTTTAGTTCAGCAGTAGGCCTGCATGTTAGTGTGAAGGACTGTAGGTCTTCATTTGTGCTTTAGAAATGTGGAATAAGTTGGGGATGGTACATTAGTCTATTTTCTTATTTTGTGTTTTTTTGTCTACTTTTCCATTTGTAAATGGAAACAGTTAAATGGTGTAGTGTCGTTATTTTCAGTGTAATAAGAACATTTCTAACAAGTTAAGAATTTATCAAAGAATTAAGAATATTTTAACAAATTAATGTACTTTAACAAAAAATCTCTTATCAGAAGGTATATGTAGTGTCTAATTAAGTTCTTGGATGTAAAATTCTTAAAGCATAGCTATTTGTTAATATTATATTTATTTTGACCTCGTTGTTTTGCCTGTAGGTAAGGTTCAATGTAGTGCAGTATGTTGTTCCCGAAGTGAAAGAACTTTACAATTGGCTTGAAGTTGACTTTCACCCACTGAAGTTGTGCAGTCGTGTCAGCAAGGTAAGGTTTGTAGCTCTGCGAATATTATTGGTCTGGACCACTAGTGTAATACTTGGATATTAGATGGTGGTAGATACCGGCTAGTTCATGTTTCTCTCCCACTGAATTTCTAATAGTGGCCTTTATTTGGCCAGATTCCTGTCCAAGCGCACATCCATAACAGATTATGTAGGTAGCACACCAGATTATTAAAATGAAATAAAATTTCATCTAAGTCTCTGAGATACTACAGAGAGCATTGATAAAGATTCAGTTTTATGAAGTTCTCAGAAGTTATAGTGGAGGGAAATGATAGAGTTGAATTTTGTTCAGTGATGTAGGAATGAGAAAACACATTGGTGGGTAAGTTTAATGGGGAAATGAAAAAAAAAAAAAAAACCCAACCATAGTCTCATTTTACTGTTAAAACATAGAGTATCAGAGGTAAGATAATGTGAGATCATGTTGATTACATTAAATTACTGATGTGCTTACTATTGCCAGTGTTGTCAGTCACGTGCATACAGAAAGTATTAGCTATCCTGTATAAGTAAGTGTTTCAATGCAAAGTTATACCTCAGTAAAATAGCCTATCATCTAAAGATAAGTGCATATTTTTTCACAGTTGTAAAACAGAAGTGTGCAAGAACCATGCTTCTTGCCTAAAAGTGAAGTTTTATAGGATTTATTCAGCAAAGTAACTTTTACTGTGACAGGTTCTGAACTGGGTGAAAGATCAAGCTGAAAAGGAGCCTGAACTACAGCTCTACATTCCTCACCTGCAAAACAACACCATCCTTCGACTTCTGCAGCAGGTATGAATGAGGAAGGTGTACATTCATAGTCATATGTAAGTTAGAAAATGCTTTAGGGAAAATCCTAGAATGGAAACTTTTATGTTGGAAGTAAATTTTCCCATCAAACAGAAGATAGTTCTGATTTTGAAATATTTTTTTTCCAGTGTCTATCCTATACCCTCAGGTTTCTGCATTGTGAAGGTACAGCCTTAGCAAATACACTTAATTTTAATAGTGGTTGCATACAATAGTGTATTCTTTTGCTTAGATTTTTTTCATGATAGGTCTGTGAAGTCTTATTTAAGGTAATTCATGGTTTCTTGAAACTTTTTATTTGGAGTAAGTTTTGGATGACATTTTCTTCGGGGCTTTTTTATTTCTTACCTGTCTTACAAAACGCACATTTCATTGACCTGCTTTCTTTACAAGTGATGAGCAGTGTTATTTCTGATGTGCCAAAGAAATAGTTGAAGGCTAATTAGCAGCATAGCTTTATATAGCTACTGCTGCCAGTCTCCTTCATACAAAGAACTCATTCAGGAATAGTATTTAATCTTAGCTTAAGTTGTAATCCTGCACAGAAGGAAAATACTGAAAGGAGTATTTATCACTTCATTAGTAAGTGTGTGTAATTTATTGACAATTTAGCAAATTAACTTTATAGTGCCTTTGATATCTTTTTTTCTCATCTCTTTCCAATGAATGGGAAAATGCCTAACACTTGTCTTCACATCCAGGTGGCCCAGATTTACCAAAGCATTGAATTTACTCGTCTGGCTAACCTGGTCCCTTTTGTCGATGCCTTCCAGTTGGAACGTGCTATTGTAGATGCAGCCAGACATTGTGACTTACAGGTAAGCACTTCAGAAAGACTTACGTGAAATGGTGTGTGGGTTCTGTTGTGCTGGATGAAAACTTACCGGTTTGACATCAACGCATGGTGGATAACCAGTCCTGAAGAAGGAGGAGATAAACTAGAATAAGAAGATGCAAGTGGGAGGGCATGTAATTAACTCCTAGTTCTTAAATCTGGTGTGGTTTTCTAATGTCTGTGAACAACAGTTAATATAGGTGCAGTGATTACGTATAAGTGCAGGGCAGCAATTGATGTAAGTATAGTACAAGTGCAGAGCAGATGTTGAAGTTAAGTTTGAGGGAACTTCTGTGGGCTCCAGTCATTTAGTCAAAGAAGTCCTGAAGCAAGCCTAACAAATAAGAGATTGTGAGTGATATTGCTCATTGGCAGAGCAACAGAGAAATAATTAAGAAAATAAAATATAACGTTTTTTTCTCTTTTCATTTTGCAAAGGTTCGCCTTGATCATACTTCTCGAACGCTGAGTTTTGGTTCAGATTTGAATTACAGCACTAGGGAAGATGCTCCACTAGGCCCTCAGCTGCAGAGCATGCCTTCTGAGCAAATCAGGAACCAGCTGACTGCCATGTCCTCAGCTCTGGCTAAGGCTCTTGCAGTCATTAAACCTCCTCACTTACTGGTAAGAGTTGTGTTTTGTTTTTTTTTTCTTTTAAGTCTCTGGAATTGTTGACAAATTTGGACATTCCCTGAAGTACATTTTGTGGTGTACATTTGTTGTCTTTTAGTCTTTTGCTTTTCCGGTCAACTGTTCATTCAAGGAATCTACTTTCAGTGCAGTGGAAATCAGTATCGTTACTGTTATCTACCCCCTTTAAAAGAAAAATGCGAACACCTCAATGATAATTCTACAAATGCAGCGTAGAGTTAATGTATTTTCAAATGACAGAGCATTCTTCTGCATCTGCTACATATTCAGCTCTTCTAATATATCTTGATTTTCTGGATTAACAAGATAAACTTGTTTTGAAGTTGTGAGATCATACTTGAATATTACACTTCAATTACTTTGTTTAGCTTTTTTTGACATAGAGAAGACATCAAACTACCTAATGATTAATATAACAAAGCATTGCAAAGATTTGACAAGAAGTTAGTGCTTATGTAGACATGTTTTATGAAGTGTATTGCTCCTTTTTCCTTATATTATGGTAACAGTCTTTAATATAATTTGGCAGTAATGATGAGATGCTTTTAAGTTTAAGGAGTGCTTTTTTCAGATTAGGTTCGTTTTAGTTTTTCTGCATGACAGTAGTTAGCCTTCTTCACAAGCACAAATGGCTAAAACATTCATAAATGCACCCAGCTTGTTACTGTCTGATCATAACTAGAACCATCTCAAAATGTACATGAGAGGCCTGAACTGAAATTTTCAGTCTTTCATATTCAAATTTGGGTTATACCAAATAATAACCTTTCATTTATGGGTTTACAAAGGTAGCATTCATTTAAAATTTGATTTGCACTTGTGAAAACGCAAAAGCCAGCTTTCTCTGCTCTTCCTGGAGAAACTGTAATTGTAAACCTGGAATATAACTTTAAAGTGAAATCTAAAAACCCAAGTGAAAGCTCCCACAACTGAAGAATTGACCTGTTCATTTCTCTCTCTCTGGGCCCATTGGCTTTCAAGATCGGATTCACCCATGAGCTCGCATTTCATGTTCTCCAGAGCCCCATATGAGCAATGTATAAATCACTCTGGGATTTTTGATGTGCCTTGTTCATGGTCAGATAACCTTCACTTCTCTTAAAAGATCAGTGGTAGTATTTTTTTTTTTTTCCTCTTTTTAAAAAGTATTTTTTTATTAAAAAAATGGCAATTTTTGTTTATCTCAAATAATTTTTCCTTGTATATATTGTCTCTAATAATGTGTTCATATTAGATGTTTTATCCTCTTAGAAATGTTAAGAGATATTCCTAAAGCCAACACAAGAAGTAGCATTGTATTGTGATATCTAATTCCAGGTTAATTACATAAAAGTAACTAATTTTGTAGTGCTTTATGCTCAAAATAGGCCATGCAGATTTTGCTCCAGAAAGGTTTATTATTGATTGATGTTAGACATTGTTGATTTAAAAGAAAAAGCATCTCTTACCTGCATATCAGTAGGTAGAATTATTGCTTAGTCTCGTCTGGCACAGAGGTGTTACTTGCTGAAGAAGACATACAAACGCTAGTAACTCTGCTTGTAAAATTGAAGTAGATTCTGAGTAGGCACAAGTTTAATGCTGGTCTGCGTGTGGTTAGAGAAGCCGTGCATGAGGTTGATACTTTCCTTTTTTTTTTTTTTTTCTTTTTTTCCCCCCTTACCTATTCACATTGAAACTTTTCAAGTGCTTTAAAAATTCTAAAATAGTGTCAAATTTGTCATAATTTACAAATTTGTTAAATTTTAAGATTTTTATTGTGTTTCTGGTGTTTTAGCACCTCCGGTTACCTCAAGCACTTGCAAATCTGGAACGAATTACAGATCTTTCATTGTTTTTGTTTAATGTTCTAGAAGTGACAGGTTGCTAAGAATATCTTTGTGCTATTTGAAGAGCAGCACAGCTGAAGGAAGGGAACTGGCTTGGCTGCAGTACTTTGCCGCTTGCTGGCCATGATTAAAATGCACCAGTTGCACCTTTTCATTTGCAGGGCATGAGTCTCTTCAAAGAACTGCGCAGTATCCTGGAGGAGAATCCTGGCAAAGATGCTTAAAGAATGTTCTGTATTGCAGTTTTTGTAGTGTTCGTACCTAAGCTGTTGAGTCAATGCTTTTGTTATCTCGCTTTTGTTACAGCGCTTTGTGTCAGGATATTTTCCTTTCCGTGTACAAAAACAAACAAACAAAAAATTTTAAAAAAGAGGGAGCTCTGGTGAAATATAACATGGCTATGCTTGCCAAAACATGCAGAGGCAAACACGTAAGCATTGTATTCCTCCTCCTTCACTAATGCAGCCTTAAATCTCACAGACATATGCACATACGAGATCTTTAGATGGAGTGTGAAAGTACCATACCTAAGGTAGCTGTGTTGCAGAACACTCTCTCATGTAGGCAACTTTCAGCTCCACATACACATGGTTCTGTAGAGTGCTCTGCCTGCCACCTAGATGATTGATTAGATTTGCAATTACAGTTGTATTTCCACACAGTTGTCAAGTTTGATGAACATAGTTTTCTTTGAGAAGTATTTGCTGTTCTTTGTGCCTTCTGAAGAGATGTCACATATTGTCTTATCATTAATACCAATTCAGCAAGAGAAGGAAGAACAACATCAGCTAGCAGTCAATGCCTTCTTAAAGAATTCGAGGAAGGAGCATCAGCGTATTCTTGCACGTCGTCAAACTATAGAGGAAAGGAAAGAGCGCCTTGAAAGTCTGAACATCCAACGTGAAAAGGAAGAGCTGGAGCAGCGCGAGGCAGAGTTACAAAAAGTCCGTAAAGCAGAAGAAGAGAGACTGCGCCAAGAAGCAAAGGAAAGGGAGAAGGAGCGTATCCTGCAAGAGCATGAGCAAATCAAAAAGAAGACAGTTCGGGAGCGCTTGGAGCAGATTAAGAAAACTGAACTGGGAGCCAAAGCATTTAAAGATATTGATATTGAGGTACGTAACTTAGTATCGAAGCACTAAGTTATTTTTTTATGTTGTGTTGTTACACTGTTAGGCTGTCAGAATTCCACCTTCTCTAGTAGTTTTATATTGTAACTGGTTTTATAAATGGTCTCTCAAAAATGAGATTGCAAATTTGTCATTTAAATATTTAATTAGCTCAACAATGTAAATAGATTTTGAGACTGAGTTTGGATAGAACCTATTTTACCTGAAGGAATGAATGAAGTCCAGCTGTTTTGAGGACCAGCCGCAGGTGAGTGCTTGTCTTTTTCTTTTTTCTCCTTATTTTTATACAGTAGTTAAAATATGAAACAGACATTCACATGCTGTTTGTGGGTATCTCAGAAATTGGGATAAAAAGCTTTAAAAATAAATTACTAGTTACCCAAAGGAGAGTAAAATAAATTGAGAAAGTTTCTAAAGCAAATTACTTGAGAAGTTGAGAACTGCAGAGAAGCTTAAAAGAACAGTGGAAACAGCGATTGTGACAAAATGTTTGCTTTATTTTGTGTTGACCACTTGATTGTAGGATCTTGAAGAATTGGATCCTGACTTTATTATGGCTAAACAAGTTGAACAGCTGGAGAAAGAGAAGAAGGAACTTCAGGAACGACTGAAGAATCAGGAGAAAAAGGTACAAACTAGTAAGAATGCAAAAATATGTCTACACAAAACTTCACAGTTTTTGGTTGTGAATGGTGTGTGTGTGTGTATATATATATATAACATATATATAATGTTGGAGTTGAAAACGTTACCAATTTGTGTTGTCCTTGTGAGTGTAAAAAGAAGCATTACACGTATAACAAGCCAACTGAGTTACTAGTGTCAGTGCACAAGTGTATTCTAGTTAATACAGTGGGTTTGAGACTAGATCCTTAAGCTGTTTGTGAAGGGGGTCTTAGTCCTGAAAACTTGTTCTCAGGGAGTGTTCAGAGACAGTGAAACCTTCAGAGAAGGTGAGACTTTTAGAGAACCTAAATAGATCTGTTACATTAGTCCTCCCGAAACAGAGGATTCCTTTGATAGAACCCTTCTTGGTGGCAGAAGAAAATGTCTGAAGCTTGTGTGACCATGTAAGCATAGATTGCCAGAGTAGCTAGAAACATTTGACAAGAACAAGGTGATACTTTCGCAGGACTTCCTAGTGTACTCAGAAATGAAAGAGATAGTATGATCCTGTTGACAATTCAGTTCATTTAAACTGATTTGGTACTAGAAGATGACTAGAAGTGTGAGACAAAAATTGCTTTAAAAGATTCTGGTGAAGGTCTGTGGTGCTGCAGGCCCATAAGTCTGATGCTCATACTGGAAAACCTAGCAGAAAATACAATAAAGAGTAGAATTAATAGACACCTGGATAAATATGATGTACTTGGGATGATGAGCACAGCTTCTGTAAAAGGAATGTGAGGTAGGACTTCCTCTTAGAGTTCCTCAAAGTTGTCAAAACAAACAGAGCAACTGGGAGGTTGAAAAAGGCTACTGAGAATTATCAATGATATAACTTGGTTTCTGTGTAAGGAATGTCTAAGTAAATTTTTACACCTATATCTGGAAGTGGCTGGTATCATATCCTTTTTCCCAAAATCTATGAGATTACACCTGGCATAGCAGCTGTGGATAGGGAGCAGTTGTTCTTGTACTGACTGCAAGGGATAATGAACTAGGAGACATCAAATGAAGTGAGTAGAAGTCAAGTTCAGAACAAATAAGACAGTCTCCAAGCAGCGAGCCTTAGAATTTCTTGCCAAAGTATGTTTTGTATTGGGAATGCCTCCTTGAGTTCCAGGGAGCAAGGAAAAAGGCATCCATTGATGCTATCAGAAGATACAAAAACTTCCTTCTTGCATGGGAGATGCCTGGAACCAACAGGAGTTTGTGCTGGGGAGAGCATTAGGGGGAGCATCCTGTATGTGCTTGCTGCAGTCTTGCCTCCTCTCCTTGGTTTCCTTTGGGAAATGCTAAGGACTGAGCATTCCAGGTTTGGTCATTGCCTATGCCAGGCTGAAGTTACCCTATCTTTATGTAGATTGACTACTTTGAGAGAGCGAAGCGCTTAGAAGAAATTCCATTGATAAAGACTGCCTATGAGGAACAAAGAGTGCACGATATGGAGTTGTGGGAGCAACAAGAAGAAGAAAGGGTAAGAATTTCTGATTCAGGTAGTAAAATCCATGGGTAATGAGTGTGTTTTTTTTTTTTTTTTTTTCCTCGGTTTCTTCCCTCTCTTTTTTTTTTTTTTTTTTTTTTTTTTTTTTTTTTTTTTTTTTTTTTTTTCTCTCTCTCTCCAGATTCTCTTTTCCAGGTCAATTCAGAGAAGGTGGGAGGTTGAAAGATACAAGTGTTAGCTTTTCAATCTCATTTTGCAGTGTCTTTCTGACTTCCAGTAGCAGCTCGGGTGGATTGAATGCAAGCACGTAGTGATGTCTCACCTTGTAATAGGTTAATACTATTTATTTTTAGATCACTACTTTGCAGCTGGAACGTGAGAAAGCCCTTGAGCATAAGAACAGACTATCAAGGATGCTGGAGGATAGAGACTTATTTGAAGCCAGGCTCAAAGCATCACGACGAACAGTTTATGAGGTATGCAAAATCTGGTCTTACAATAAAACTCTAAAGTGAGATTTTAAATTGTGACCCTGTGATTCTTCATGAAAGTTGAAAAAAAAATCATCTACAGTGACTCAGAATTATGAGATCGTTTGCTTCCTATTTTGACTGGAAAAAAAAAATCTTCTATCCATTCCTATATTTAATCATTTACAACTTCCTTAATGTCTAGTTCTGAAGTAGTTGTCTCAAAGATAGCTAACTTAGTATCAGTGAAACTATATTAAATAAAAGGTCCATCACATAGCTTGTGTCTAAACAGATATCTGTACAGTAGATCGGACCTACTCTGGTAGAATCATACTGAAAAAATAATTTTGAAGCCAAGAAATATATGGGAATAAATGCTTATGTGTATTTTTCTTTAATTTTTTGGTTTGAATCTGATAATTATTTTGATACCCAAATCATTGGGTGCCTGAAGTCACAGGTCTCCAGAGTTTAATAACAATTAGACTAAGAGGACAGGAAGAGAGAACTGTTGATTTGTTTCTTACTCTACATTTTGAATATTTTTTTCTGAGATTGTTATAGCTTTTATTATATGCCTGCGTTGCAATAAGAAGTAGGATTTTTAAAAAATATTTTAACAAGTTACTTAACTGTGTTTATAGCAGCATAGATAATTCTAGTGAGATCTGTAACCAGATAATGTATTTGCTTTCCCAAAGAAGCAAATAGAGTACTAACATTGTACACACTGATTGGTTTTGTTGCTTTATATCAAATTTATTGCAGAAAAAGGTTAGTTGCAATACTTAAAGCTTAAGCAGAAAACTTAAGCTTCCTTAGTAGAGCTAAGTTACTATATTGGCCTTAGCTTGTGATTCTCTGTAACTGTTTATGTCTTCGACATGTAAGTTATGATGGCTTTATGTGACCTCTTTATGTTTCAGGATAAACTCAAGCAGTTCCAGGAGAGGTTGGCAGAAGAGAGGCGTAACCGCTTGGAGGAGCGCAAGAAGCAGCGCAAAGAGGAGAGGCGCATCACCTACTACAAGGAAAAGGAAGAGGAGGAACAACGGTTGCGAGAGGAACAACTGCTTAAAGGTATACTGTGAATGTAGTTATGGTGTCTTTGGTATTCCTCAGCTGTTCCAGAGTTGTACACGGTTAACTTCAGGTTTCCCTGTTTTGCAATATCAGAGGAAGGTTGTTCTCCTTCAGTCAGTGGTAAAGACCATCCCTGTTAGACCATCCCTCTGTCTCTCCATTTTATCCAATGCATGTTTGGGATTTACATGCATGCAGGATGGAGAAGGCAAAAGTTTATAGGAGTGGAAAACAAAAAGTGTTTCTTGCCCACCCTTTTCACCAGACAGGAATAAAGTAAGAGATAAGAAGCACTAGGGAAAAATTGGATCTTTGATTTTAATCTTTTGAGTTCTGACCACTGTCCATGCACATCTCATACAGAATAGAAAGGGAATGTTGGTGTTAGACTGAAAACTAGACAATCGTGACTCCTGCAGCCTTCTGTGATACTGAATTGCTTTGTCTGATAACCAGTTCCAAGGATTTAAGATGAGCTCATAGACATCCCTTAAGATAAATTTCTGCTGTGTTGTTGCTTAGTGGGTGAAGATTTTATGTACAAGGGTTTGTAACCATGCAATATTAAAAACCAGTGAAAAGAAACAAATCCTGGATAGCAAAATTCTGGCATGGCTTGTTGACTAGTTTATATATATATATATATATATATTTTTTTTAACCTTTTCTAAGGAGGACCGTTTCATCATACTTGAGTCAGTTGTTGATATTTTTGCTGGCATATCTGTAGTCTATCCATTTAACATATAGGTGTTGGGACACTGCCTTTCTTCCATATCTGTTCCAGCAGTTGTTCCAGATGACAGGAACCTATCACAATTTCTTTCCGTAGTGCTTTGGTTTTAGGATACTTTTAAAAAAAAAAAAAAAAATCACATTCTGCCCTTAACATGACTTGTAAAATGCTGGGATTTTCCTTTCTTTCTCTTTTTGGAGTGGAAGGGGAGGGATTATTTGTAAACCTTTTTGAATAAAGTGAAAGGGTAGCGTAATTATATTTGCTGTGTGTTTTATTTACAGAGCGCGAGGAGAAGGAGCGCATTGAGCGAGAGAAACGCGAACAGGAGCAGCGTGAGTATCAGGAGCGTGTCAAAAAACTGGAAGAACTGGAGAAGAAAAAACGTCAAAGAGAAATGGAGATAGAAGAAAGAGAGCGCCGCAGAGAAGAAGAAAGGAGGGGTCTTGATGACCCATTTTCAAGAAAGGTAAATGTTAGCAGATTTATGTTTTTGTTCTGTTTGACTCCTGCTACTCCTGTTTCTGCAGGTGATTTGTAAGTAATTGAAAATTCAGGTACTAGTAACAGTGTTGAACAGTCATAACCAGCTGATATAGCAGTTAATTATTATTGATTAGTATTACGTCAGCTTAAAAATAAAGCAAAACAGATAAACCACCAAGCTCTCCAATCTGCTTAAAAACTAAAAGAATAAAGCCTAAAAAGAGCAATGAATGCAATTTTCTGTAATGCAAGTGAGAGCTATATTAGAAGTGTAATGACATACACCAAAGTCGGAAATTAGAGTATGTATTGAAGGAAAATCCCAGTCTAAGCATAATTCTTCTAAAATATAAAAATATATTTTTATTTGTTAAATGAGGTGTTTGCAACTTGTACTTGCAAGTAGAAGCATTGGGAAAAATCGCTATCCCAATACAGTAGGAAACAAAGAGAAAAAAGTTATCTTCAAATTAAATATCTAATGATTTTAGAAGTGCAGCTGAGTGCTGCAAACATTTCAAGCTCCCACTTTTTCAAAGCTTACTAGTAAAAGGACTATTTTTAAATTTCATTCACCTTAGCCATTACCCTGCTTTAGTACAGGCTTTAGTGAATAATTCTATGAAGATAAGAAATCAGAAGTTTGCAAAATTTGCTTTGAAAGGTTTTTTTTTTTTTTTTTTTTTTTTTTTTTTTTTTTTTTTTCT
>VZSV01000145.1:1428102-1442286 GCA_013398735.1 Nothocercus julius
CATTATTTACCTGGTAAACTCCCTTAGAATTATAGAATGCTTAAGGTTGGAAGGGACCTCTAGAGATCATCTAGTCCAACCCCTCTGCACATGCACACGTAGGGTCACCTAGAGCATGTGGCACAGGAGAATGTTTCACATAAGAGGCACTGTCAGCCATAGGTACCTGACTGGTGTGGAAAAAGTGAGTCAGGTTCTGAGAAAGATGCTAGAGAAATAACATTATTTGCAGGAACGTGGTTTTTTTTTTCCCTCAGTTCCATTGCTTGTTGGGTCATTTCTACAAGAACATTACCACAAACATTTAAATAGAAACTCATAGAATAAAGGATGTGTGAGTTCCTGTTTGACGTACATATTTCCCTGTACTGAAATTCAAACTTTGACAACTACGAAGAGTTTTCAAGGAGTAGTTTTAATTATGTGATTCAGCAAGATTACACCTTTTCAAAGAGGTCATGTGATTATGTGAAATCAGTTATTTTGCATTGCTTACCTAATGGGCTTTCTGTGGTGGAAATAATGGGTAAACCACTCAGGTGTCAAAAACTGTTTACTTGGTTTGTCTTTATGTGGTAGTAGATCAAGACATTTTTACCTTTAGTGAAATAAGTTATTTTGCTCTGTGTATGAGCTGCTTGAGTTGCAAATAACTAAACTGTTTTTGTGTTGAGGTCTCAGGTGAAGGGTGGATAAATGCAGAACAAAATAGTCTCTGCTTTAGAGACCTTAAGTTAAGCAGCATGGTGTCTTCTGATGTGCTTAAAAAGCACCTTTAAAAAAGAAGTGTTGTGTAATTGAATTCCTACTGTCCTACCCGGGAGGAAAGTAAAACTGGTAGAACATCTTTTTGTATGAACAGCAGTAGCTATGGCTCATTGTCATATATGTGCTTAGTTGTAATAAGCTTTTCTTGTGCCTTGACTTTACAGATACTCTACCCCGTTAGTACAGTACATGGCATGAAGGGGGCCCTATTGTTTTTTGGCCTACATGATCAACAAAACTAATCAGTTAAGACTATATTTAACTTATTTGACCACCTGATCATTCAGTATTCTCTACAAGAAATAATTTATTCATTTAAGAGCATACTGTGCTTAAAAAGAAGTCGTTAGTTGGAAATCTGTTTTTTTTTTTTTTTTTGTTTTTTTTTTTAAATCCAAAGAGAATTGAATTGAATTAAGAGAATGCTCTTAATTTGTCCTGACCTACAGGAGTCTCGTTGGGGTGACAGGGAGTCTGAAAGCTCCTGGAGAAGAGGTGGTGAGACGGAATCCGAGTGGCGGAGAGCACCCGTGGAAAGGTAATTGTGGGTTTACTAAGCACCACTTCTACTGGTCTCAAAACGTGTGGATTTCCATTTCGTTGCTGCTGCTTACATTGCACTCATTTTGAATTTTATCCTATGCATTTAAATCTCTCAAAGTTATCTTGTATTTAAAAAAAGTACTTTGTAAGGATCCCCAAATGAGGGAGAGTTTTTATCTTGGAATTGCATTCAGATAATGTTCCAATTGTATTTAGCCTGAGTAGAGGCTAGCTGATGTTTTCAGCAGCTGATACACAGCTGGCACCAGTGTTTGAGGGGGCAGAAATTTTTGATTAAAAAAGAAAGCAGGTTGGTTAAGTACAGAATGGAGAAGAACAACAAGTAGATTATAGACTTCCTGAATGATCAAATTGTGAGAGTTTGTTTGTTTTTGCTTTGTTTAGAAAACTGAAAATAATATATAAAAATTGTAAAGTGAAGCCTTGGAATCTCATACTGTTCCAGTCCCCAGGAGAACGAGGCTTGTTCACATCTGTGTGGTTAGGGTGTTTGTATATGTTCACTAACAATGAAGACTGTTTTCAGCTGTGAAAAATCAGAGCCTTACTATTTTATATTTCTGCTGCTCTGCTCCACAGTAGGATGAACTTTGCCTAAAGTATTTCTGATGATGCCCATCTGTTTTTTTTCTTGGAAGTCTCTGCTCATGGAGATTCCGTTGCTTGTTCCAATTGGCTCTCTGTTTTATCGCTTAATTAGCCTTACAGTTAGGAATGTTTTTATAAATGTGTAGTTCTAATTTTCAGTGCAGCAAATCAGATCAATTACAATCCACTGTGTCCTGTGGAAGGAAAGATCAATTTACTCTTTCTAGCAATTGCTTTAAGATATTTGAAGAGAGTTATCTTTCTGTAGACAAATTAGTCTTTCCTTAAAAGCAGTACTTTTCCTCTAGGTCATGATCTACTTTCTTACGAACTGTAAAATCAAAAGTTGCATGAAGCTCTGAGCAGAAGCCTTTAGTGGGTGGAAAAATAGCATTTTATATATCTCATAAGCATTTAATGACTCTATCTGTATTCTTCAATGTAGTACACTTTTTCACAGCAGAATGGCATAGGGGGCCCATATTCATTTTTGAAACATTACAGCTGCATTTTTTTTTTTTTTTTTTTGCAAAACTGCTTTCTCAGTCATTCCTTCTTCAACTTTTATGGAAATCAAGCTGAGTGACTGCTGAGGAGGAAAAAATAGATATACTTTGGATTGCTGCATAGTTTGTTTGGTAAAAGTCTTCATCTCTCTTTTACCAACATGTTTAGGAGAATCAAAATTAATACCTCTCTGGAATTTTAAGGAAAAATCTTTTTCAGTTATTTTCTTTTTATCTAGCTTTTACTTTGTTATTTTTTATTTAAAGTCTGATGTAATTGGATAAAAAGGGTGTAATTCTGCCTTTTTTTAGAAGCCCCAAGTCCAGGTGCAGTTTGGCCATGATGGGAAGATGTGTATTGGATACAGATGTAGCCTTGCAAATGTATAAGTACAGCTATTAGATAGATGTGTTTAAATGACCTTATGATTGCTCCTGCAAGAGGAGAAGCTGTAGAAGTTGGCTTGCAGACATAAATTTCTCCTGGCAAAGAGATAGATAATGCCATGTGCCAGGTTAGTACACAGCTCCTTACAAACATGGAACAACCACTTACATTAAACACAGGAGCCTTCCCCTGGCTTTATGGATTCCAGGTGATCAGCATGTTCCAGTGTTCTCAATCTTTCCCATACTGTGATTCCAGTTAAAACAGATTGTGAAAAGATGAAAGATTTGAGCAAGGAAAGAATCTATTGCTGTCCCTCTCTTGGACAGCTGGTGGCTTTGTTGTGAGTTAGAGCTGGACTTAAGGGTATTTGTTTCCCTGTGCAAAAGCCATAGTTACAGTAAGGAACAGAGAGGAAAAATAATGTTCTTTCTGTGGTAGGTATAATAATTTTTTAAGGGGCGAAGAAAGTCAATCCCAATACAAAAATGTACAACATTTCTTTTTCCAAGAGGTAGATGCCACCTTCCATCTTTGTAATGTACTATTGATTATTCCTCTTCATGGTTGAGGAAGATTTTTGAAAATTAATTGCATGAAATAAATCAATCTGGTGACAAAGCTGAGGTTTATGGTCCAAATGTGAATGTAAAAATAGTCCTGTCTTTCACAACCCCATTGTATGTAGTAAAATGCTCTGCAGAATGCTGTCTACTGGGTGCCTGAGTGCCCTGCAAGTGTTAAAATAAACAGCACATCCTGAGAAATGGTAGGAGGCTCTAACTGATGTTCAGTTGTGCCTGATCTTTTCAGTGTTATTAAACCAAGTGTATTTTAAAGTGTTGTCTTAATGCCTCAGGGAAAGTTTTCGTCACTTCTTCCCACATACATTGTAATAAGGGGAGTCTGTCAGATGCTGTCCACCTGCCAGGACCCAGTGATCTCTATTTGCAGTCAGTTAGCACGAGCAGCAGCAGTCGTGGATTGTGTCACAAGCTTCCTAAGGTGTCCTGCCTTGTCTAGGTGTGAATGCCACAGCATATGGAAACACACGTTAGATTATAAGGTTGTTACGGGCGTATAGAAGGGGGATACTTACTTGGTCAATATGTTTTTTTTAACACAGATTCTTTGAGAGTTAACTAGAGTTTTTCAAATTAGGCTCAGTCTAGTAGCCAAATCTGTTCTCTGTTGTGTTGCAGCAGATGAGCCATCGGGGACAACTACACAGTTGTGGCTTTGAAGGAGATAAACCGTTCAGTCTTTGCTGAAGCTGTAGAAAAGGTTACCTGTAACTTTCCTGTAGCTGTGAGGCCATCAGAACGTGTGTCTGAAACCTGCAAACGCTGTAAATGTCTTTGTAACCCCACGCCAAGTGGATGCTTTCAGGAAATTGTACCCTTGAGGGGTTTGATGCCGTTAATATAATGTGGATGAGGGCCAATTTCTCCTGCTTGCTCATACCTTGTGTTTTTACAGAGACTGGCGCAGAGGAGAAGCAAGAGATGATGAAAGATCTTTTCGGCGAGGGGATGATCTGCCCCGGCGAGGGGACGATCTGCCCCGGCGAGGTGCACCGGAAGAAAAGGAGCGTCCTTCTTTGGAGTCAGCTGAGGACAGGCCACCTAGGCGTGAAGGGGAAGAGGACAGGCCACCTAGGCGTGAAGGGGAAGAGGACAGGCCACCCAGGCGCGGCTTGGATGATGACAGGCCACCCAGGCGCGGGCTGGATGATGACAGAGGAAGTTGGCGAGCTGCAGATGATGACAGGGGTCCCAGGCGTGGCTTGGATGATGACAGGGGTCCCAGGCGTGGCTTGGATGATGACAGGGGTCCCAGGCGTGGCTTGGATGATGACAGGCCGCCCAGGCGTGGGCTGGATGATGACAGGCCGCCCAGACGTGGTTTGGACGACGACAGGGGCAGTTGGCGAGCAGCAGATGACGACAGACCACCCCGGCGCGGGCTGGATGACGACAGGCCGCCCCGGCGCGGGCTGGATGACGACAGGCCGCCCAGGCGCGCGTTGGATGACGACAGGGGCAGCTGGCGAGCTGCTGATGACGACAGGGGTCCCAGGCGCGGCATGGATGACGACAGGCCGCCCAGGCGTGGCATGGATGACGACAGGCCGCCCAGGCGCGTGTTGGATGACGACAGGGGCCCATGGCGAAGCTCGGATGATGACAGGCTCTCCAGAAGAGACGATGACAGAGGTCCGTGGCGGAGCACGGAGGATTCCAGGCCAGGACCTTGGAGACCATTTGGTAAACCAGGTAAATAACCTCTGGAGCACGGGCTGCTGTAGTGCAGTGGTTGTGATGCAGTCGGTGTTGGAGATGAGAGCACAAACTCTCTAAAAATGTCTGAATTAATTTGGCTAATATAGACCCTTTATATAAATTAATCCTTTTCATTTGGCTGAATTAGAAAAAATAAATAAATGCAGCAAGTATTACTTCCCTAGGAGATACCTAGAGTATATAGGGAATAGTAATGCTGGGAAGCTTGTCTCTCTGGTGTGCACAAAGCAAAATATACAAGTTCAGTGACCTGTTGAGGAAGACCTTTTTGTTAGATAAACACACCTTGGTTTCTTTCCCTGTTCCCTCTACATTTAAAAATATGTCTGAAGATAACCTCCTTCTAAGGAGTGTTTTAGATAAGTGATTCAAATTGTTCTCGTTTTGATCATCTTTTTAGTGTAGAAAAATATTATTGTTTTTACCATTCTATTTTATTGGTTTGGGGTTTATCTTCTTGAAAGTCCTGCTTTGAGCAGGAGTTGGAACTCAAACCTCAACAGCCCATGATCCTGTTCCTATATAGTTCCCATTCCTGTATAGTTTATTTGCTCTCACTGCTAGCAAATACTGCCTTCCTTTCAGGTTCCTTTAACACGTATTGATGATGTTTAAATGTTTTTCATTGTCTCTTTTGTTGAGATTTACATATTACATATTTACATTTACCATATCAGCTGCAAAAAGTAGATGATAAATATCTAAATCTTGGTACTCTACTAGTTTTCTCCTCTGCTCTATTTAAAAAAAAACAATGCCTAATACAGAATTCCCATTCCTAAGTATCTGTAAAGTAAGATTATCATGGGGTGAAGGATGTGTTGTGTAAGTAGATGGTAACTAATAGTTGCATTTTAAAGTAGTACTTTAAAAAGCAGTAAATTCTTATGGATTTGTTCACCTAAAATATTCACTTGAAGATTTTCACAGATGAATCTGCTATCTAAGCTCCCTATTTATTTCTTCCTTTGATCATTTTGCAAAAAGTTGCTGAGGAGCATGGCATTTTCTGACTGAAATGTGCAGGGTACAAACCGCTCTGTGCTGAGCTGTTACAAGGAGTCCTGGTGTGTGAGGTATATACTTCATATAAACAGTTTCCTCAGGATTTTGTCCATATGGCTTCTATTCAAGTGTACATGTTTTCTGTAAAACCTGAGCAAGATCCTTGGGCTGCACAAAGCTCAAGAACCAGTTTCTGTGAGGAAAGTGAAGGATTGTTTGTGCACAGCCCCAAACTGAGTTACAGGTGGCTTTGTGGTTTGCAGGGGGGTGGAGAGAGCGCGAGAAGGCCCGGGAGGACAGCTGGGGGCCCCCCCGCGACTCCAGGCCCCCGGTGGAGCGCGAGTGGGATAGAGACAAAGACCGGGACGAAAACGAAAAGGACCGAGAATTCGACAGAGACCGAGACTTCGACAGAGACGATCGCTTCAGGCGGCCCAGGTTTGACTTTCCGCTTAAATATATGCGGAGGGTTTCTGGGGGGGAAAAATATGTCTCTCTGTCCTGATTTACTGTCTCTTCTTGCTGTAGCAGAGGTAGAATGTTAACATTTAAACTTTAATGTTTCAAATGGCAAAAGGGATGATGCTGGCTGGAGGAGAGGACCGGCTGAGGAAACTTCTAGCTGGAGGGACTCAAGCCGTCGTGAGGAGTGGGACAGAGGTGGTCGTGATATGAGAGAGCGACGTATGGATGACAGAGATCTGCCACCAAGAAGGGGACCGCCACTCAGATCTGACCGTGAAGAGCGTATGTTCCTTTAGTATCAAAAGCTTCATTTTAGGTCCTTCATGTTGCCCTGACAGTGATAGGTGTTGAAGCGGGAATAAGTTATATTCTCAGTCAGCAGAGTGATAAATACGCAGAAGCTTTAGTGTATGGTAACCTTGCTGTGAAATACCAAGATAGACAGAAAATCCCAGAAAATCACGTTTATCTCATTTCTTAGCAGTCTCAGAAATCTGAGAAAGCATTTGCAAATAGGGCCTGATAAGCTCCACACTATTAATGACACTGATTTTGATTAATAATCTGTTTTCATTATGTACATTTAATAATACTGTATTCAGAAAATACAGTAACAGGAAGTGCATTAGGCTGAGAGATCACATGGACCAATTCTAATGAATTCTTATGTTCGGAATCTCATTTCATTTTAGTTTCAGCCCTCTGTATCAGCGCTCTGTGATTTGGGTGCTGTCATAGAGTGATCTTGGTGAACAAACCACAACAGAATTTTCAGCTGGATGATGATAGTGGTTCTCCATGTGCACACTCTTTTTTTCTTAATGCATCAGGAACTGTTTTGTTATTTGACTGTCTGTTTTGGTATTTGATACAATTTTGTTCATAATTACATAAACATTCTAAGAAGTGTTCTTTTCCATCAAAGGGTGGGCATGATTTTTACCCTAGTTATAAGTAAAGAGTTTCTGAATACTGTTATCAGTGGAGTTGTATAACCCAGTGCCATTTCAGCTTTTGGTTTCAGAAGGCTTGAACAGGAGGAGTTCATTGTTTTGAGTTGCGGAACACTGAAAATGTTGTTACATAATTGTTTACAGTTAGGATTTTTCTATTTTCAAGGTTCAACCTTTCTCAACAAGATGCATTCTGTGCTTTTTATAATTCTGAGATGAGTGTAAAATAAAAATGTATTTTAATCATAAAACTGTACATCAATAGAACATTCTTATTTCCGTTACTCTGTGTTCAAGATGTCAGTATTCAGTTGCTCAAAGTGATGCTGAATCTGAAAAGAGGCTTGAGAGGAATTTGCCCTTCATTACTTCACTGTCAAATTAAATTGCATTTGGTTGTCATCTTCACAGTGCCATTGGCAAGACAGAATAACTGAAATGGGACCTGGGATTGAGCATATTTGTTTCAGCTCTTGCAAGCTGCGGGTGGAATGTAACATTTTCCGTGTGCTTCTGTGTCTGCAGCGAGCTCCTGGCGCCGTGCTGATGACAGGAGGGAAGAGCGTGGAGAGGAACGGGAGGCGGTGCGGCGGCCTGCGCCCGCGGCCGCTGCCCCCGCAGCTTCTGCTGCCCCCGCAGCACCCAAGGAACGGGAAAAGGACGGGGAGAAGGAGAAGGGCTCCTGGAAGACAGAGAAAGAGCGTGAGCCTATTCGCCGTACTAAAAATGAGACAGATGAAGAAGGGTGGACCACTGTACGACGCTAAGTGAAAGTCAGCGCAGTTTAACCCACGTTTTAGCCTTGATTGGATTGAATCCACAGGTTATATTTGTGCTTATGAATCTTCTCAATTGGAATTCTTTAACAAATCTTTTGAGATTACATGAAAGCATGAGCCTGAATTACTTACTCATATAGATCGATCATGCACAAAACTCACAGCAGAAGTTTGGAAATTGAATGCCAGTTTTTGAAATTTCAAATATTGCTTATTTCATGGATCACTTGTTGTTAAAATAAAAAGAAGCAATCCCAACAGCTGTCTTGAGTAATACTTCTATCTTTCGCTAAAACAAGCTACCTTTTTAGTTGTTGTTAATTTGAAATGGGGTATTGTCATCAAAGAAGGTGTGTTTGAAAACACTTGTGTTCATATTGTGGTGGAATTACTGAACAGCAGAGCTGGATCAATTTTCATAATTAGCCAAAAAAAAAAAAGGATATTAAACCCTCTCATTTAGGTATTTTTGAGGGCAAGTGATTTTGGGAGACATATTTCATCATTATCTAAATTCAGTAGGTGTTGACATTTGAATTAAATACAATAATAAGCATTATGAGCATTAGCTACACTGGGATATTTTCTGTAGATTTACTTGAATACATCTGCCTCTGGAGCTGCTTTGCAGTCAGTGTTCCGGTAACGTGTACTGCTGCAGTGTACTGCCACAAAACTGAGGGCTCTTACCATTCAAGCGTTTTGGTAAGCATATTGCTATGTATTTTCTGTTGCCAACAGCATAACTGCTTTTTCCATTACTGGATAATTCATGCCTTTCAAGGATTTATAAATATTGTCATATTTAAAATGTGTGGTTTTGGAGAAATTACCCCCTCCCTCCCCCCCCCCAATTCTTTGTCTTCAGGGTACATTCTTTCCAAAAAAGTGGTTGTAGTAATGGCTGTGTTGACTTCAGTCTTGGGGTGCAGTAACAGAATTAACTCTCTGGTCATACTGAAGCCAATACAGAACTTGCTGCTGTGTGTTTCTTCAATGATAAATAAACAACTTCTGGAATTAGCTTCTCTAGTGTCCTGACTTCTTGTTGAAAGGTACTTGAGGACAGGAATTTTAATACCTGTCTCTGTGCCTACCTCTTGCTCTGCCAGGTGAATGAGAATGTGATGATATGGGAGATGCAGTTTGTTCCAAGCAATCGTGAACACAACGTGTGAACACAAGAAGCACTCCTCTTCTGCTGCTTTTCCTGCCCTTCCCTGCGTTTTCCAGATCCCAGTCACTTTCAGGAACTGAAGAGTTGCTGTCATAGTCCCTGTCTCTGAGCAGCTGTTTGTGCCATTGGAGCCTGTCCACTTAGAATCACAGAACTGTTAAGGTGGGAAGGGACCTCCAGAGGTCATCCAGTCCAAGCCCCCCTGGAGCCTGTGGCTCAGGACTGTGTCCAAGGGGCTTGGAAGGTCTCCAGAGAAGGAGACTCCACAGCCTCTCTGGGCAGCCTGTGCCAGGGCTCTGTCACCCTCACTGGCAAGAAATTTTTCCTTAAGTTCCTGTGGAACTTTTGGTGCTTCAATTTGTGGCCACTTCCCTCCCTGAATCTCTTGAATGCACTCAGAGCATTAGTGTTTTTCTGTGTGCCGCAGGCAGGCCGGGAAAGGGTGGGAGACAGAGCGCCTGTTCCACCTGGGATGGTGGGTGCTCCTGCTACTGTGTTAACTTGTGGCTGTCCTTAAATTGTGTTGTAAGTGGGGGTAGGAGGGGCTGCAGGAGGGCTCTGGTCCAACCTCCTGTTGTGAAAATGGACCCTGTTACTCAGGGTTGGGCAACCCTGAGTGGCCTTGACAACCTTTGAGGCTGGAGACTGCACAGTCTCTCTGGGCATCTGTCCTTTGGGCCCCATGGGGACGAGCACGGCCCCATGTTCCTGCCAACCTCCCCTGAGGTACCCGGAGGTCGCCCTCAGCTCTGCCTCCAGAGCCTCCCCTGCTCCAGGCTGAACGAGCCCCCTGTCCCCCAGCCTGCCCTCACAGGGCAAGGACTGCAGCACCTGCCCACTGGGGGCCTCTCTGCTGCCCTCACCCCACTGCATCAACGTCCCTTCTGTCACGAAGGGGCCCAGAACCGGGCACAGTGTCTGGGTGTCATCCAGTGAGTGCTGAATACTCTGCTCTTGTCCACAAAACCAGTTATTCTGCCCTAGAAAGCAGCTGGGTTGTCAGGCATGATTTACCCTTTGTAGATCTATGCTGACTGTTCAGTCATCTCCCTCATGGGCCCAGAAACTTGCCCTGAGATGACCCAATACATGATTTTCCTAAGGAGTGCCTGGAGACCCTGGCCTGGAGCTTCCTGGATCACAAATTGTTTTTTTTTTTTTTTTTTTTTTTTTGGCTTGGAAGCTGTGTGGAACCTTTGCCTTTCCTCTGCATCAGGGAGATCTGAAAAGTGATTATACCTCCAGTTACGTGCGTTTAATCAGGCAAAATCCTATTCATGTAGGGATGAATGTAGTGATAGTCATTGCACCAGATAATGGAACAACTTTATAAGGGGACTTATCTAAGTTACTATTTTTTTTTAAGTATTTGAGATTGTCACAATGCAGATCTCAAAATATTTAAGACTGCCCCATGTAGTATTCCCAGGACTAGGCAACTTAACAAATCTAGAAGATGTGAACTTTACAGACACAACTGTGTTTATTGTATCGTTTCACCATTTTAGAGAAAATTCTACCTTCAGTGCTCAAAAACTACTTCTCACCAACAGATGAACCTCCCTCGGCACAACTACACATTAATACAATGTTTGGATACCTGGAGAATGCTGAAGCAGTGAAATGAATTCTATAGCGAGCTGGGTTTGATTCATCTTTAACTGAAGTGTAAGATGTTTAGTGAAACTTAAAGGAGAGATTGTAAAACACCATGGTTAGATCACAGAACTGCTCAGAGCTGCTGTTGCTAGATGCAATTGTGGCTTGATTAAAGCAATCTTCAAGAGTAAAACAACATAAGCAAGCAGCTTGAATAGGGACTTCTTGAATTTTGTTTCCTCTAAAGTGTTTTTGTTCTGTGTTTTAAGAGTGTTTTAAATGGGAATTGCTGATTAAAGACAATGGGAATCAAGTGGCCTTGTCCCCAACTGGGCACAGAGACACAGCACAAGACAAATCATGACCTTGGCCCCTTGAGCCTTAATGCAGTCATGAAACTTATACCTTAAACTGTATACACCTACAAAAGTCAATTTATTGGGTCAAAATTCATCTGTTATTCAGAAATTAGTGAAAATATGTATTTTACAGAATTGCAGGAAACAGGCAGGCAAGAAGCATAGCAAGAGCAGGCACATCTTCCTGTTCTGCAAGGCAGGACCAACATGTTTGCAAGTTGGTGGCACTGATTTAATTATTGGTAGGATGCAGAGTCTGCAAACTGCTCCAGTGCTTTTCACCTAATTAAAACCTCCCTCCGGTACTTGGTTCATTCCTCTGCTGTGCACTATACTTTTAAAATATCATTATGTGAAAGACTCACTTGGATATTTTCTTATAATAAAGGTATTCCTGAAAGATATAATTTTGATGCAGATGCCTGCAGTTGAAAGGAAGTTAATACTAGCCTTGCTCTTCCTAGTTACTTTCTGGGGAGCCCATAAAAGTTTCACCCTGGGCTGTTTTCTGCTTAAACTGTTTGTGGCTCCTAGGACTTCAGTTACTTATTAGTAGCTTAAATTGTTTCCAGTGATTTAAGAAACCTGCACAGAAGTGCAGGCACTACCTATCATGTGGAGCTTTAAGGGAGGCCAGGCAGCAGCGCGTTTCTGCTCGCTCAGAGCCATGGAGAACATGCTGGGGCGCAGGAGGCACCTTGACACGGCTACTTCAGCACTTCCCCCTCCTGCACCATTCAGCCTTTGCAAGATCGATCACAAGGGCTCGGCAAAGGCAACTCACTCAGAAGGATGCGCTGCTGCTAAATGATGACGCAAAGTGACTTGTTTGAAAACCTTGCTTTTACAACGTCTTTTGCTGTTTCTTGCTATCTTCTCCAGAATACTTTTCGCCTCCAGTGCCTCTGTTTAATCACACACTGCACTGTCTTACCTGCTAATACTTCGGGTCACTCGCCCATCACCGTGTGGAGGCTCCGCCAGGCAGCTCCAAGCCTCTCCCCACACTGTGCATGGGGCCAGAGTGCTGGGCACGAACAGCAGCTTTTTGCTACTGGGAGAAACAGGCAAAGCCACAGAGCAACATTTGGCATCTCGATGAATTCCAGACTTGTCACAGAACAAGGGAGCTCGTTTACAACCCGAGAGGAAGCACCAGTGCCTCCCAAGCACCTCCGCTACAGCCCTGCCAGTGCTCCCCTTAAGAAAAGGTTTAAGGAGGTTTTCCAAGGACATTTCTTTCTTGCTTTTGTCTCCATTAACAAACAGCTGGGTTAAAATACACATACTGAACTTCAAATTTTTACAAGAAGGTAACAAAACCACGAAAGAAAATTCTGTAGTGTTATATTCAAGCTTGAGTCTAAGTGGTGGTAGATGCAGGTTAAATCTGTGCTAACATTACAGCGGAGAGTTAAACGTTAGCAGTTTAGAGTAATGCAGCCCTACAATAGAAATACAATATACAACTTGAGGATAAGGAAAATGCTACTACTACTAGGTTAACTGCAGCCACTACAGTGCTGTTTAGTGCAAGCCCCATTGCATTTGGTAATTAGACTAACTTAGCACTAACTTGGATTAGCACTAACTTGGGATGAATTTAGTGGAGATTCATCATCTCCCTCCTCAGAGCTGCAGCTATACCAGACAGTAGCAGTTGCAGGCAACAAATATTAGTCCTTCCTTTCCAGCCCATTTTGCACCTTTTGACCCAATTCCTAGCTGTCCTGCTTCCCACTATCCTGCCCTCATTCCCTGCTGAACACTCCCCTACTTCCTTTTTTTTTTTTTTATTAAAAAAAATGTTCTGTCTGCACCTGCCCCCTCTCCTTTTCCTGGCTGATCTCTAGTGGTCCTTGCATAAGTTTTTCCCACCTCCCTTGTCTGGGGGGAGCGAAGCCGCCCGCAGTGCAGCCCCCTCCGTGCTGAGAAGCTGCGCTGGGCGCTGCAGCCCTTGCTCCAACCAAACCACAAACCCGCGGCTGCTCCCACCACCACTGCAAATGCAGCTCCTGGCTCTGGAGCACTCCAGCCTCAAGACTGGCACAACCCTGGACTTCCCTACGTTTCCAGATTCAGTCCATGCAGCATTAGGGACATTTTGGTTAATCACATAGGTAGATCTCTCCTGTCTTACAGTGACTTTAAGTCCTATTCTTCTGCTCAGCCTTGACAAATACAACCTTCCCTCGCTGATGTCAGTAGTTCTGCTCTACCTTTCACCATGTCCCTTTCCCCTTCAAAGTCCTTCCTCCAGCTTCTCGCTCTCCATCACCAACAAGCTGCACTATGGCCTTTTTCCTGCCCTAACCCTTGGTCTTCGCTTCAGGGGCTGCTGCCCCGCCTGGAGCGGGGAGCCCTTCCCCTCCGCCTCCTCCCAGAGCTTCCCCGGAGCTGGGAGCGAGGCACGGAGCCCCTTGGCAAGAGCAGCCAGCGGAGCCGCAGGCGGTACCAGGGCAGGGGAGCGAGTGCGAACCCCGCACCCGGACAGGGCTCCATCAGCCCCCTGTCCGAGCGCGGCAGAGGGAACCGCCCACGAGTCCCAGGCCGGGTCGCACCGCTGTGCCCTGGTGGGGACAGGGAAACGCGGCTCCGGCCGCAGGGACAGGCAGGGGGGGCGCAGGGAGTCCCGGGAGGGAAGGGCACCGCCGCCGCGCACCCATAGGCGCTCCCCTTACCCCCCCTTCCACCACACCTCGACATAGACCCATTTTCGTAAAAAAAAAA